>OMNN01097299.1:0-15045 GCA_900302755.1 Chromis chromis
CACACCCAGCAGACAAAAGCTTCAATAGTGTTAATGGATCCTGAAGAGTATAAAATCTGGAACTCCCAACCAGTCAGTTTAGAACTGATGAAGCCTCTTGGGTGAGAGGTGAAACGTCTTCGACAAACTCAAGCAAGTCCAGATGCTACGATTGAAACTACGAGGATAACCATGACCTGGATGACTGAGAACCTTCACAGATATGCTCCAAACAGTTCTGGAAATTATTACTAGGTATAGCTGGTGATGTTGTAGGCTGTATTTTTTCATTTTCAACATAACAGTGCTAGCCGTTTCACCCAGCAACTGTCGATCCTCCCATTCCTCCCGTTCGGGATTCCCCCATATGTTACCTTTTTCTCTAGCTGTCCTATTTAAATATTTTCCTGTAAATCTCCTATATTTCTAACCTCTCTCTTAAAAAAATAAAAAAAGGCTGGCAGGACATCCCGTAGGCATAACCACCAGACCTATTTACTGTGTTTCCCTCCATATGCTCACCACACAAGCTGCAGGCAAGGGCCCATAGACTATATAAAAGATGGAAATAGCGACCATGACATCACCCATTGGTTTGTGGACTGTGTTTTTGAAGCCTCAAGTTTAGAATTTTGCCGTCCCCATCTTAGTGTTTTGACACCAGACCAAAGGGGTGGAATTGACTGAGAACTTAAGGACACCATGCACGGCTATACAGTAGCGACTTGTCAATCACTCACCCTGCTTTATTGCCTTTTTTCATCTTAATAGGATCATAATTTACAAAATGAGCCTCATGTTGTGTTGAAGGGGACTTGAAGCTAACAACTGAAACCATAAACTAATTAGGAAAACGTTTACTGAGGTAACAGTTCAAGTGAGAAGTAGGGTCACTTTCTCACAGACTTTTAATATAAACGAATTTCTTTTTGCAGTCGCCCCCTGCTGGCTGTTAGAAAATATGCAGGTTTAAGGCACTTCAGTGTTCGTTTCAAGTGCCCCAACTCCCCCTCAAAGCAGGTGCCACTATTTACAACTTAAGTGAGATGATGAAGTGAAACAATCCTCATCAAAACAGAAGGAACAAACACCATGGGGATGAACTGCAGAACTTGTCGTCTCTCCTGGTTTGATGTGCTAGCTTTGAGTACATCTCATTGCATCAGGATAGCTCAGTGACCAACACCCCAGACCTTGGTATGGGAGATCGGTGGTTCAAATCCTGGTCAGGGCGCAGGGTGAGGACCCTTAGGCAAAGTCCTTAATGCTGCCCCGCCTACCTACCTATGTACATCGCTGTGGATAAAAGTGTCTTTCTCTAGTCTGTCCTGCTAACCATACTGAACATCTCTTGCTTGCAGCCAATCCCAGGAATTGAATTAAAACTTCCGGTTTCTAACAGCAACACTGCTCTCTTTTCTCTCAGTCAAGGTTTGGTTACAACTCTGAACTAATGCAAGATGGAAAACAACGGATTGACATTGACTATTAATTAAATATTGAATTCAAAATGTAGATTAGCTGGGCAGCATGACCGCACATCTCTCAGTAACCATTAAGTAGTCAGCCAAGCCACAGTCAAATAGTAATTTATATTTGAAAAATGTATGAAAGGAAATCTGGTAGAGGCACTTTGAATGGGCCTGATGCAGTTAATAAAATCAACAACAGTATTGTTATCTATAATTTACAGATAGTGTGTTCAGGTTTGTCAGTGGAGGAGAAGCAGCAGCATCAGTCAGTATAAGAATGTATGTTTATATTCTATAGCCAAAGCTAATCACAGAGCTGTATAGGTTTTATTTTACTGTTTTAAAACCTATGGTATTATGATAATATTGTATAGCCAAAGCTGAGTGCATAATATTTAAAGGACTTGACTTATTACCAAGCAACAGAGCCAAAGCTCAGTATTTCTACACTTCATATTATCTACAATTTCCTATTTCTGTTGATGCTAATATTCACTTACATTAGGATTCTAAAGAAAACATTGAGTTAAATGAATATTGTTTGTAATACCTTATTCTGTTCTGTAACGGTTTGCTTATTCTTAGACCGACAGATGGGGCAAACAGTTTTAAAGGACTGTAGTGGGAGGACTGAGGTGTCAGGTGTGACTACGTGGTAATGGAAAATGGTTTACATGGCTCTTGTTTGAGGTAGGAGGGTCTCTCAGCAGAATTTTGCTTCGGGCCCCAGGGAGGTCAGGACCTTCTCTGGAGCTATAGTAGTTAGCCTAATCCTTGGTACAGTGATATTTCAAAAGAAGTGAATGAATAGTGGTGATTTTAGGATTCACTGTGTGTACACTTGTCTAAATGTAAGAGCAGGAAAATGAATTCACACAGTAGACAGAAGATATTTCCTAAAATGTTGGACTATTCCTTTACAAACACAGTATATTCAGGACTTAGGAGTGTGTATTTTGGACCATGCCTAGTTTACACCTGTACCTCATGTTAGGATCAGATCAGATTTGCAAATAATTAATAATGTGACTTTATGAAAACTATGAAAACTAAACATGCCAGCGGTCAACTCTCCACAACAATTCTTTCCACTTTGCATCTTTTCCTTTTCTGTGTCTGTTCCTCCCTCCTGCTCTCTTTCTCACTCCCCGCCCACGCTCTGTGTCCACTATACTCTTGCAGTAATACTCTGCCCCTCTCGTGTGGGTACTTGTGTACTTGTGTACCCTTACATGTGTGTGTGCGCGCCTGTGAGTCATTTGAGGATTCGGGTGAGCCGAGTGCTTGTCTGGTCTGCACTCAGAATTGATCTTGTTGAAGGTGCTTGAACAGAGAAACAACAAAGGTATTTTTAAGGGGGATTGAATAATGCTTGATATTATGCAATTGCCCTTTATGACAGTTTAGTGAGTGAGGGGGCATTTTAAGGCAGGAAATAGCAGCTCTGAATTCAACAACTACTCCACCGCACAGCTCGGAAACTCCGGATGCGAATCAATAATGGTATATAATCTACTGCAGACGTTTGTTGTACTGTCTTTTATATTTAAATGGCTGTCAAGCTCTCTACTGCTATTTTTACTCATACTTTAGTTAAAATGCTCTTCGGAAAGCTTGGCAGTGGCTGCGTGTTACATACACACCCACAATTTATCCATCCTATTCATGGGAGTAGATTTTGTTTGAACATTGAGAGGACATAAAGCAGACGGTCTGTGCGTCCTCCCCTGGGAAGTTTAGTTAGTTTCCTGCATTTTGGTGAATTTTTCTGCACCATTTTCTGCCTTTTCTGCATCGATTTGTGGTTTATTATTGTGTCAAGTTTTTAATTGCTGCTAGCTATAAAACAGTGAGGTTCTCGATAATTCAGTACTGCTTTCAAATATTTTTTCCCCTCTACATTAACTTTTCTCATTCAATATTATCCCTGCTGAGACACCACACATATAGGCATGATTTATTCTTCTGTCCCTATTTGTGTCTTTTCTTTGGCGCAGTAACCTCTTTAAATCGGGAGCGTGCCTATGATCCCACAGCCCAATGTTCCCACAGCCCTATGTTCCCACAGCCCAATGTTCCCACAGCCCTATCTTCCCACAGCCCTATCTTCCCACAGCCCTATGTTCCCACATTTGTAAGATTTTTTGCAAAATTAGGCCCTATGTTCCCACATTTCTACCCCTGGTAGTTAGGGGTTCGCCACTCAATCCCGCGGCTGGCGAGTTGAAGGAGAGAGCTAGCTTCCAAACCCTCTCGAGTTCAACACCACTACTCCAACATGGGGTTGCTGTGGAGTGACGAACCCTCATACTGAAATTAAACTCGCCTCCTCCTCTTAGAAATGTGAATCATGTGGGAACATAGGGCTGTGGGAACATAGGGCTGACACCTTTAAATCTATATGTGGGCAGCATCGGACTGTGCACTTTTACCTCACTTTGCCTAATAGCATATAGCTTGAAGCTTTTTTCCAATTTTACGAATTCACGGTTTTAAACTATATTTGTTACTTGTTTACAAGTCATTTTCCTCATTCTCATTTTGATAAACATTGATGTCTGGTTCTTTTATGCTACATGTCTGTCTTAATAATATGTGTATTTTATTTGTCTTTTATTGGTCTAAGGAGTAATGCAATCTTATTCCTTGTTCTTATATGTGGATTTGGGACGACAAAGTTGACTTGACAGGAAGAAATATTGAGGATATCTATTAAATCTATGCCTATGAACCTGTGGCAGGCAGCTTTTACCTGACACAGGTTTAGAATACAGTAGAGTGGAGGCAGCAGTTTGAGCTTTACATTGGCTGATGCATAGATACTTCACATTTTGGGAGATGCATTTATTTGCCTTCCTGCCGGGGGGAATATGAGAAGATCGATACCACTCCCACATCTGTACAGTAAATCTGCTCCTGCTTAGCTTTACTTTACTAACAAAATCCACCTACCAGCACCTCTAGCTCACTGAATAACACTTTATTATGCTGTTATAAAGCTGCTTTAGCTAGTTGTGTATCCGTTTCCAGTCCTTATGCTAAGCTAAGCCAACTAGCTGTTCTATATAGCTTCATATCCTGACCTGAAGTGTAAAAGGATGTGTTGTTTGTACTTGTAGTTTTCTGAATTAATGTGTTAATTACCAAGATTTTTGTTTACCTTAGAACAGAGCCAGGCAAACAGTGTCTACCTGTTAGCAACCTGCTAAGCAAGGCTAACCAACTACTGACTTTAGCTTCAAGTGATGTATTGTTTTTACATTCTTAACCAAAGTTAATTATTTAATTATTATATTATATAGTTAATTATTGTGTTAATTAGTCATATATTGTTGCCTCAGGAGAGAGCCAGACAAACAGTTTCCACCTGATACTGGCATTTATGCTAAGCTAATCTGCTGCTGGATATAGCTTCATATCATGACCTGAAGTGTAAACATTATGTGTTGTTTTCAGTTGTAGTTTTCTTTAAACAAATTGTGAATCAATGTGGTAATTTGTGAGATTTTATTATTGTAGAACAGAGCCAGGCCAACAGTTTCCACTGGCATTTATGCTAAGCTAAGCTAAACTGCTGCTGGCTAATTTAAATTGTTTTGTGCAGTCATAATAGTGACATCGAACTTCTCATCCATCACTTGGTAAAAAAGTGAATATCTTCCAAAATAGCCAGTTATCTCTAACCAGAAATACAACCAGAGCTAACTTTAAAATATTGCATTCATACTACTAATTTATGGATTTGGGCAAAAAGAAAAATAATTTTTACATACCAGGCCATCAATATTTCAGCAACCTTAAGCTGGCAGTTAATGATTTTCCCTTCTCGCAATGGACGGTGGAACAGCATTAATCAATCGTCTGACTGAACATCTAAAAGCCTGAGGGCCGCATGGCTGATTTCAGCTACATAAATGCTTTTTATTTGAACATCTTGGTCCGATATGACTACTTTTACTACGTCATAAAATGTGATTGAAGAGGAGAGAAAAGAAAAGGTTGTGGTTCAAAAAGAAAGCCAGACAGAGACGTGTGTGTGTGTATGAAAGACAAAGAGAAATTTATAATCAGTGACTCAGTGAGGTGTGTGCATCCTTTGTGAGTATGAGGAAAACACCAGGTGCAATATTGCACGACAATGTCTGTGTGTCTTACCAATATTAGACAGACAGAGAGGTAGAGTGATGACCAGTTCCTGGCTGAGATCAGGTTTCAACAGCATCCTCCAGAGACGACAGAGCGATTGGATGCTTTTCCCCTTTCTAACTCTATCACTAACCATCTCCTTCATCCCTGTTTTCACTCGCTACCTCTTTTCTACTTTCACATCTATCGGGCTGCTCTATCCATCTATTTCTCAGCTTCTCTGTGTCTCCATCCCTCTCTGTCTCCTTCTCGTGTTTCTTTTTTCCGCCAGTGTCTTTATTTGCCTTCTGTCTTTTTTTATTTTTCCTCCACTAATTCACTGTCTCGTCTGACCCTTTTTTAAACTCTTCCCCTGTCAATACTTTTCCGAGGCAGCGATGCGCAAAGTTTTGCTGTAGATTCTCTTCAGGAGGTAAATGTGGTGGGTGGTAGGACACTGTGTACAGCTAAAAATCACTTCATACTTGCCAGAATACTTGTCATTTATTTACAAAATAACACCTAATTTACTTAATCGGTTTAATGTTTGTGTTGATGATTGGCTGAGATGTTATACCATGGTATAGGTCATGACAAAGAATCAGATTTTTTGATTGGGACATGCAGCTTTATCCTCAGTCTTTTACTGCAGTAACACATTAGTTGCTATCAAGTGTATATTTGTCTCTGAAGCTGCTAAATGTTCCTCTATGTTCACCAAATATAGGTGCTGAGCATTCGTGTACACTATGCTGCTGTCTTCTAGGGCTGCAAACATGACTATGACATTAATGTTTAGGGCCGGACAGCTAAACAAAGAGGTGGAATTTGCTGCAAAGATTTATAAGCCTATCTGCATCCGTTTTTTTGCTCTGATTTTATTCTCGATGTTCTGACTAGAAGTGGTAATTTGCACCTCTGCCGCTTTGACGCTCTCTTTGAAAGTTGCCAGTCCGTCCTGGTTGTTGTTGTGGGGGTCCTCGACGTCATTCAGCTACCTCTCCAGTGAGTCTCTCATCTTGCGGATGGACTCAAACTCCACCATCCTTAACTGCAGGTGATGATGATAATTAGCTATCACATCTCGGGAGGACTTTATGGTGTTCTTGTTCTGCTCTGCAGCCTCTGTGAGCTTGGAGTAGTGGCGCATGAACCAGTTCTCCACCTGCTGCAGGCTTTGGTTGGAGTGGCCCTCAAGCTTTTAACAGATCTTCTGGAAAGCAAAACAAGGACGACCGTCGCCGGCTGCAATCTAAGACACTGGAGTTGGAGTCCACCCACGGGAAAGGAAAGTGGAAAGGCAGCTGAATGACATCAGATACCAACACAAGAGCAACATGGACAAACAGCAGGTTGGGAAACACAGTGGACAAGATGGATAGCGGCAACTGAACTTTCAGGAGGCGTCAAAAAGGCGGAGACACTTAAATACCAACCTCAATGATGGGATCTGTATGAGTCCACTTAAAAACAGAGCATATGTCAGATTAAGACTCTTCACGACATAGGATTGCCCACCCTGTAATGTAGGTGGCATTACATTATTTCCTTCAAAATGCATTTCAATATATTTGATGTTGCAGATCAGTAGAATAAATAACAACTAGGAGACATGGTTAGATGTTCTGTGCTTCCAAAAAAGTCAGAAGCTGGAACCCCGATGGACTTTTTGTTTAGTGGCCTAGTGCACAACTTTAATCGAAATTAACTGGCCGCCATCTTGGAGCACATTATGATAATGGAGTAATTTTGATGCTAAAGGATCTTAAAGTTAGTGGATTCCTATAATATAAAATCAGATGTAACATATAATTTAATATTCCATAAATGCACTCAACAGAGACACCACAATTTACTTGTACTACTAAATGTAATCACAACATTAGGCTATAACGAATATCAAACAATGTTTTAAAATATTGTTGTCCCTCCCTTTTTTCCTCTCACTCATCTTTATGTTTGCCTTTATCTATCATATTCTTCCCACAGTTTACCTTTTCCATTGTCCAGTCTCCTTCTCAAATTACTCGAAATGGGATTTGCTGAATAAATATATCAGATATCTTCTGCAACTCTGCTTTAGAAAACCTTTGACACCACGCAGTGTAAATAATGGAGAGACCCTACCATTGTACTGCCATGTGGCTTACTGCTGTTCTACATTGTGAGGGTTGAATCAGAACGATGAGTTGCAGCAGCTCTCCCCTGCTGAATTCTCACTGTCTCCCTTTCATTGCTCTCTGATATCTGTTTTCAGTCTGTCTCCTGCTGTCTTCCACAGATGCCTCCTCTCTAAGTGCTCCCTGTCCATTTTCACAAATTTGAAATAGTTAATCCATTACTCTGCACATTAGCAGTGTCTCTCTTTCTCTCTTTCTTTGTAGCCCAGCCAGGAGCTAGTCATGTCCAATTATGGTTGTTGCTGATAAAACCATCCAAAGTAACACATATTGTCTAAACCAGCAGTCACATTTTAAGGTGCCTGTGAAGTGTATTAAAACACCAATATATTATTGACAAATTCATTGTGATCCCTCGATAAAATCACTATAAACCACTCAAATCACCCTCGTCTGCTTACTGTCGCAGGGAAGACCTCGGCTTCCTCAAAGGTTCTCTCGCCGTACTAAAGAGGATAAACATGTCGGAAGTCTTTTTTCCCTCTGGCATTCCACCATCTGCCACGAAGAGAAAGTCTAAAAAGCATTGCTTCTTGTTCACACAGGATGTGGTGAGGATGTGTACGCCTGCTGGCTTTTGACTGCCATGTTGATGTGAAGATTTTGGCGAGTGACACCGTGGAAATGCACAAGTGGTCTGAAGTGCATCAGGCCCCAGAATCAGATTTATACCCAACACCCAAACCCCACTGCACTGTTGTTACTGTTAGTTAATTGACACAGTTAAAAGTGTTTTTCTGCTGATTATGTAGTTCTGCTGGCTTCGTCAGACCGTGACCTCCTGCATGAACAAGGCTGAATGCACTCAAGCGTGAAGCGGTCAGGTTGAGAGTCAGCACCTCCGAGTCTGACGCAAGCAGTTCACCTTCGGGTTTGTAATGAGTTTGTGTACCAAGAGAGAGAACTGAACTATCCTGGGACCTTGTTCGCAACTCTCTGTAAGGGTATCTGAATTTTAAAATGAGGAAATCCTCGGTTATAATGATAACTACTCTGGCAACATGAGAAAATTCCCTCCCAACTGAAGCTGAGTCAGTTAAAAAGTGGCTCAACACCAAACATGCCTGTAACCTTTAGCATCATGAGAGGCAAGAGGGAGCCTGCCACTTTAGGTTAGTACAGGAGAACATGGAGTCAGTTTAAGTGTAGGTCAACCGGCATATCAGCTGTACAGGCATTACATTGAACTGTCATCCAACTGAAAGCAAAGGGAAGCTGGCAGGTTTCCAGGAGGAGGAGCTGGAGGATGCAGTTATTGGAAAATATCTTTGTTAAGCACCACAAAGTGGATCCAGATAAGTGGTATAAACTAGATGAATGCATGGACGATAAAGTGCTTTATGTATTCGAAAACGAATGCAGTTCAGCTGAGAGCAGATGACAAATTTACATCACTCCACCACCCTCTCGCTGATACACAGATGTGGAAAGTAAAGCTTGGCCTGTGCCCATGGATGGATAATGAGACAATGTGCCCCTGAGCACTGATGCGTCAAATGCGTCATAAGTAAAAGACATTCAAGCTAAAAGCAGGAGCATCATTTGTAGTCAGTTTGAGTCTCTTTGTGGTTGTTTTGTGAGCGTTTTTATTGGCTCTTTGAGGTCACTTTGTGTCTCTTTACAGTGATCATACATTTCTTTTAGAGCAGTTTCTTGTTTTGTAGTCATTTTGTGTATTTTTGAGATGAATGTTGCATCTCCTTGTGTGAAAGTGCAAATGTTCTTTTGCATCTCTGTGATTGTCTTGAGTCTCTATGAAATCACTTTGTATGTCTTTCTACAATTTACAATTTCATTTATTAGATGCTTTTATCCAAAGCGATGTACATCTGAGGCAATTTGGGGTTCAGTGTCTTGCCCAAGGACACTTCAGCATGTGGAGGGGCCAGGGATCGAACCGCCAACCTTACAATCAGTGGACAACCCGCTCTTCCACCTGAGCCACAGCTGCCCCTTTCTGGTGATCTTACAGTTCTTGTGATAGTTTTTTAATATCTTTTGGACATTTCATGGCCATACCGCCTTGTGGATGCCCAATCCCGTCAGATCTCGTAAGCTAAGCGAGGTAGGGCCTGGTCAGTACCTGGATGGGAGACTGAGGGAACACCAGGAAGCCTGGGTGAATGCAGTGTGAGAGTGAGTGGTTGGTGGTGGTCGGAGGGGCCGATGGCTCAGATTGGCAGCCTGGCTTCCGTCAGTCTACCCCAGGGCAGCTGTGGCTATATGTAGCTTACCACCATTGAGTATGGAGTGAATGAATAATGCAATGTAAAGCGTCTTTGAGTGTCCAGAAAAGCGCTATAAAAAAAACAAAACAATGCATTACATTTGACATCTGAAGTAACTTTAAGTCTCTGTTTTGTGATTTTGATTTGTGTGTAGCTGTTTCTTGTTTTGCATCTCTTTGGGGTGATTTTTCATTAGTTCTTTGTAGCCCTTTGGTTAACTTTCCAAAAAGAAATGTTGAACAGTCACTTCATATTGCTAAAATCTCAACCACTTATGCCACTGAGCCTGTGCCTGGTGGGACCAAGTTTACAGGTGTAATCTTAACATGGTCCATCCATTATAGCTACAAATGTGAACCTTAAGGTGGTGCTACAGAAGTCATCAAACTGATCATCAAACTCAATAGGGTACCTGCTCTGGTGACCATGAGCATAATAACCTTTATCCAAAATTTGCTGCCGATCCATTAAAGCTAGAGTATGCAGGACCATAGAAACAGCAAGAGTAAATGGGATTCTAAAAGCATACAAGGGGAAAAAAAATCCCACCCTGTCCACTCTCTCACACATAAACGTGTGCTGTCTGAGTACAGCTGAAGGACTAATCCACGACGGAGAGTGTTGGTGAGGAGAGGAGGGCAGTGCATTAAAACTACTTCATGTCTAAAAATACACAAATAGGCTACATCACCACATTTGCAAAACATCCCAAAGCCAATATAAAATAAAATCTAAAATAAGATAAATACCATCGACGACACTTGTTCACAATGAGGGTATAATGCTGAAGGCTTTATACAGGCCTGTGACTGACACAGACAACAGGATTTTTTTTTTATATCACACCCCCTGATTTATTGATTACTATCAAGTTGAAAGAGACTTTCAAAAACTAAAACAAAATGTGCGTGGAGTACATTGCATACTCTAGCTTTAAGTATGTAGTATTTCTGTCTGGACCAAAGAGGTGAGTGATGTAGTCTTTGCCACGCCTAGAACCAGACATTGGCAGTGTGGCTTAAATGTTGAATGCTCTTCATATGCTGTGCAGCATCACAGCTTAACTAACTGCAGAAAACAATTTGCAGTCAACTAATACATTCTGTGTGTCCTGTTTAAACCAATGTTTAGTTTTACACAGTAACGAGAACATCTTGTGCTTTCACGCCAATTCACCGTAAAATCTAGCTTAATGTTAGAAACTAACAAGGCGCAATATGCAAGATTTTTAACATAAATATAGCATTAATGTAGTAGCAAACACATATTTTGTATGTAAAGATCTAGCCGAGTGTGGCATTTTTAGCAATAAAATTTGTAGTCCAAGCTTCTTGCAGCCGGTCCGACTGCAAGTGTATGCTCATGCATGTGAGTCCCTCCCTTTGAAACTGTTGTCTCACCCCTTTAAAAAACAGACCGAGAGTGGCTCGTCCAGTCTTTGTACGTCTGTTTCCATGATTCATTGGACCGGAGTCAAGTTAAGTGAAGATAATACTCTATTTTACACCAACGCTTTGCTCATTTAACTTATCTTAGGATACTAATGTGGACTAGTGGTTGCGGCTTGATTATTTTTGTTGACTTTTGTGTACACAACCTTCGCGGCTGTGAACTTACAGGAATGGAGGGGACTGACGTGAACACAGTGCAGAGAAGTTTACATAGTAGTGGTCTAAGTTTTACAGCACTTGACAATGATAGTAACTTACAGATGTAAACTTGCTCCATTATAAGTCAAAGATAACTAATATACTCTAAAATAACCCAAACCTTTCACGTACATCCATGTTAAGAGCAATAAATGCTGGTTAAGAGTTCAGAGCATCAATATGTGGCCATAGTTTGAGGTGTGAGTGTCTACACAGTGATTACTGTGGCATATATGGAGCTGTAAGTCTAAACTGGGACACTTGCCTTGAAGGGAGGTCGGGTTTGCCTCAAGATTAAGCTGAAGTATTATAAAAGATGAAGAACAAGTTAATTACATTTTCTTTCTTAAAAAGTATTTTCTGAGAACTTCCAATCAAACTTTTTTTCCTCAGTAGCTCTGGCACATTTTGTCACAAGCAGATAATAACTCACTTGGCCTCAGAAATGTAGTGTTCACTGTCGTATGGCTCGGCATCAACAAGGCTGTCGTGTATTTGTATGTGTGTGGCGCTTGTCAAAAGATATGTTTGGGTGGGTGTGTGGAGGGGAAAGTGGGGTGGTGGTGTTAGGGGAGGATATGTAGGTCGCATAGTGATTTGGGTCAAAAGCATCCAGAGATTAACCTTTACCCCCTGTCTCCTCTGCTATCTTCCCAGCCTCACATGTACTGCATGTGTGCATGTATGTGTGTGTGTGTGCAGGTGGCAGTGTGTGGCGGGCTGCAGTCCAATGCTTCTCTCTGACTTCTATGATCATGGTTCAAGGTTAAACTAGTAAACCGAAGGGACACAAAAAAAAGGTGAGAGAAAGAGATGAAGACATAAGTGAGAAAATACAACAGAGGAGGATAAATAAGTGGCAGAGAGACAGATGATTGGAAACAGAGTGAGAGACTCTTCTTGCCTCTATAGCTACTGCATTGTAAATAGAGGCTAAAAATAGAAAGGAACAGGCAGAGCTCCTCTGACCAGCTGAGAGTGGAGACTAAGAAAGAAAGAAAGAAGCAGCTCCTTGTCGTTAAACGGAGGAGGAGATGCTGCTGAGGATAATAAATGCCAGATGCTGACAGATGATGTTTGAGCTTTTACAACCGACTGATCTGTTCAGCACATCAATGAGCTCTGAAGTGGCTGGGACCAGTCCAGCTCATATCGCACCAGAGCGGCCCTGTCTGCATGGGGAAAAACATCCAATCAATGGAATCTGATCGATATAGAACTGGACTGGATGGAATTAATGTTTGCCTGTATGTCTGTGGGTGTGAGTATGTGAGATACCAACAGGGTGGAAAGCAGATTCAGGAGCAGGGGTGGGACCAGAGTGGCAGCCAGAGGTGGCACAACCCAACCCACCCTGACATGCCTTGTTGGAAAGTCAAACAGACGAGCACAAAGAAATGCAAAACAACCCTAAAGAACTAAGACACAATACTGCTAGAATGAGAGGAAAAACAATGGCAAAAGATGCACAATAACCACAAAGAAATGCAAATGTTCACGCAGGGTCACAAAACAACCACAAAGAGATAAAAGACGAATACCAAGATATGCAAAATGACAACAAAGAGATGATCCACAACAGACACAAAACAGCGATAATGAGACAGAAACTAAATACCACGGGATGCAAAATGACCACAACGGGATGGAGAAACACCATAATGGACTACGAAGAGCTAAATCACACCAACAGACACAGCAAAGCTATGATAAGACGCAAAATTACCACCAAGCGATTCCAACCACTAAGTGACCACAAAGACATGCAAAACTAATACCAAGATATGCACAATAACACAAAGATGAACAGACACAAGCTGTTATTTTAGGATGCAAAAGAACTGCAAAGAGACTCAAAACAGCTGCAAAGAACTAAATCACAACTGACCCAATAAGCTATGAAAAGATGCAAACAAACAGACGCAAAATGGCTATCAAGAGACGCAAAGCAACCACAAAGAGACGCAAATCAACTACCATATGATGGAAAATGACCTTAAAGGGATGAAAAACGACAAGGTGATGCAAAAGAACTACAAAGACTTGCAAAAACGACCACAAGGAGACACTAAATGACGACAATAAAACAAAAAATAAGCACTGAAAGATCACCTTTGAGTCTGGGTGTCTCACTGTATCTAGGTGGGGTGGGGAGCTGGTTACATGTTTGTGTTCATAATCTATGTATGGCTCTAGGTTATTTGGAGTAACAAAGAGCAGCGGTTTATTGATATTATTTCATCCTGGAATATTCACATCCATTTGTTTGCTATTCATTTATTACACAGAAGCCTGTATGGCTTTATTGCCAAGAAGCAGGGCTTTAAATGACCAACTTTTCAGTCACTTTACAAATGTTGCCCCCAAACTATCATCTCTCTCCTTAAAACAGGGTCAGATGAGGCCAGAGGAGCAGAAAAGGGAGAGATAGATGATGAGGAGGAGGAGGAGGAGGAAGTGCAGAGGAGAAATCTAAGTTTTATGTAACATTCGTGGGTTCCATATGGCCTGGTACCAAGGTGTGTTGAGGGGGGCTGGAGGCGGACAGCACAAAGTATGAAATCGTCCACCCGGATTGTTGCACTTTGTGGAGTGGAGCTAAAATAAACTAGTGATGGCAGAGCTGCACGGAGAGCCTCAGTAAATCTGTGATAAATGACAGTAGATGATGGTTCTGAGGTCAATTTGACCTCCATGTTTGATGCTAAATGACTTATTGCTTCAGAACCGCCTGTAACATTGTAATAAAGACGCACCAGAAAAGGCAGAATGACTAGAATTGTGTAATGTTTCGAGCAGATTCAGTCGCATCTCTTACCTCACTGATGCGCCGGCGGAGGCTGTTGCTCTTTTTCCGAGTCTGACCGGTTGCAGTTAAACCGGAGGGACACCGCTGGACCGACACACCGGGTTTTAATTTCCTGGCTGTAAAAGCAAATCACGGCTCACTTTCGGGTCTTCTCGGGGAGGCGGTGCGCACTCGCGGTATCCACCGGCAAATATCAAGGATAAAATCCGCAGTCTCTGGTGTAAAAAACAGACGATGACGACCAGTCTGAGGCTGTCTGGACGAGCTGGTGGAGGCTCTTGTTGCCCGGTAGCCGGTAGTCCGGTTTGCTGCTGCTGCTGCTGAAGCTGCCTGAGAATGAACCGGGAGGGAGGAGGGAGGACAAGTTAACGAACTGGTCCGGTGCGCGCTCCGCCGTTCACTGGCCGCTTCTCTGCTGGGATCCTCCTATATGAGCGTGCGTGTGCATCCGTGTGTGTAAGGAGAGAGAGAGTGTGTGTGCGCGCGCGCGTTCAGAGAGTTGACCAGGCATGCAGGTACAGTCATGTAAGGAAAGACTTCAAACTGTGTGTGTGTGTGTGTGTGTGTGTGTGTGTGTGTGTGTGTGTGTGTGGGTGTGTGTGT
>OMNN01097301.1:0-19271 GCA_900302755.1 Chromis chromis
TCCCCAAACTGTTCCCACAAAGTTGGGAGCATGAAATTGTCCAAAATGTCTTGGTATGCTGAAGCATTAAGAGTTCCTTTCACTGGAACTAAGGGGCCAAGCCCAACCCCTGAAAAACAACCCCACACCAAAACCCCCCACCCCCACCCCCAGCCTGAGTTGCTGTTGTTCCCAATTGCTTCCACTTTGTTATAATACTATGAACAGTTGACCGTGGAATATTTAGTATATAATTTCATGACTGGACTTATTGCATAGGTGTCAACCTATTACGGTACCATGCCTGAATTCACTGAGCTCCTGAGAGCGACCCATTCTTTCACAAATGTTTGTAGAAGCAGTCTGCATGCCTCGGTGCTTGATTTTATACACCTGTGGCCATGGAAGTGATTGGAACACCTGAATTCAATTATTTGGAGGAGAGGGCCAATACTTTTGGCAACATAGTGTATATATAATCATAAATCATGCTTTCAGGGTGGCCATATCCCTGGGCATACCATCCACACAGCTGAATTTCCAGGTCAAAGAGCACATCATAAATAACTTGTCTGACTCATACTTCACAGCAGTTTTGCAGTAGTTTGAAAGCTGCTCCAGTTTGCTAGTGGAGTCTAGGCTAAGCTGTGCTGTCCCGCTCCTGGATTCAGGAATTAAAGTGATGCGTTGTTGGGGTAGTGGTTTATTTTACAGGAATAAATCAGGTTTCCCACTGCACTGTGGATTTTTTAAATATATTTTCTCCTATGGTGACATTTTAAACACCCTCAGCATCGACTCTTAAGTCCTTGGACACTGTTTATCACTCTCCATTAAGATTTATTACTGGTGATAATTATGAGACTCATCTCTGTGAGCTGTATGCTGGGGCTGAGTGTCCCTCCCTTTCTATACAGCTTCATAGACATTGGGTTTTATTTATTTATAAGGCCCTTTCTGGTTTTCTACCCCCTTACATTACTTCATTGCTGCTGGCCTTTACCCAACACGCTCAAATGATTGGAATACACTGCAGGTGCCAGCTGTTTTTACTGAGCTTAGAACACCCAAGCTTCTTATTTGTGTGCCTACATCTTTTGTTTTCTTGCTTGGCTATAGTGTAATGAGGCCGTCATGCCTTAATGTATTCCAGGTTTGAATAAAGGTTGAATGAATAAAAATGGTTACCTTTCGATGAATAATCCATCTAATTCTACCCCAGATCTATGCAATATGACTCTTCTGATACAACTATGACACTATGACATGAAAAATTATTATTTTTTGTCATTATTACTGGTACATTGTGCAAAGGGTTAAATTATCTCACAAATACAATAAATATTTTACCGTTCTTTTGCCTGGAACCTGCACCTTTAACTTCCATCATCAGCATTATATTGCATATATACATAGGACGTTACTACAAACTCACAGAGTTATTAGTAGCTAAAGATCTTAACCAGTTACCTACAAGTGATAAACCTTAATAACCAGCCATAAACTCATCACCAGCTAGAAATGAGAGCCTCCTTTTGTCCACCTCTGTATGAAATAAAAACATGTTGTTGTAAAAAAAATTGACTTCAAAACTGTTGCAAAGGTGGAGCAACATCAATTTCCACAAATTGTGCCAGAAGCACATTTAATTCTATTCTACTCTCAAAGTGCTATTTTATAAATAAAAAGACATTTTGAAGTAGTGACTGGGTTTTTTTCAGGTCAGGCAATATTCCTATTAATCTATTTTTTCTTTCTAAATGACTTGTTGTTCTTTATTAGTGTATATCAACCGAATTAAGCCCCACACACCCACAAAGCAATGATGGACCCATCGATTCTAGATTAATACACTGTAGTTGTGAACACACACATTAGCTGCTGCAGAAATAATCAGCTGTCACCACAAATATGGCAGAAATATATGTGGATTTGTGGAGGATTTATGGCAGTCATTTAGGGAGAGGTTTACAGTTGCGGCTGCTGGGACGGAAAAGCATGGCTGATGAAAAATAGTCTGTCAATCTGTCTGCCCTGGGTAGAATCACAAAACCAGGAATCTGACGGTAGGAATGAAATATTATGTGAGGTGTGAAATATTCCAGTGGTGAAATGCCCTGCTCTGTCTGTCCTCATTATCCATCTCTCTCTGTCTGCCTCCCTCCTTCTCTTTTGTCTCACTTCTACTTCTCTCTCCACTGACTCTGCTCTCTTCATTCCTCTGACCTCTCAGTCTCTCTTTGTCTCCTCTGTCTTTCTTTCTGTCTCTCTAGTGCTGCAGGGAGTTACTCAGCTTCAGATTGGTCACGGTTTTCATAACAAAGAAAGAGAGGAGGAAAGTGCATTTATCTGTCTGTATGTGTTTTGTTTCCTGATGGCTGAGACGTGTTTTTTCTGTAGATTATTGTACATAAAGGGATAAACAAACATCTAAGGCTGGATTAGCAACTGATCCGCCATCATCATCATTTGGTTGATCTTAAATTTTTTTGAAATTAGCTCCACTGAAGTACAATATCAACCCTGACAGGTCCTCCATCTCCTGGACCTGGTCTTGTAGCAGGACCTTGTGTGAAAATGTAATTTAGTAATTGCTTTTTATGGCGGTCATTTGTTGCAATGTTGTGTTTTTATCAAACTGCTTTCATTTTGTTCTGTGTCAAGTAATTAACACACACAGAACCTGGGGGAAAGTAATGTTATTTCATCACAGGAGCACTGAAAGGCTGCAGCCGACAATTATTTTCATCATCAATACAGCTGGCAGTTATTTTCTTTTTTAATTACTTGATTGTTTAGCGCACGTGTGAAGTATCCCTTGTTTTGTTAAAAATTCAAAGATACTGACTAACATTAAAAAATATAAAAAACTGTAAATTGAGATGGCGTTATTAGAGGAATTTTGATCTTTTTCTTAAAGGTTGTGTGTGAAACAGTCAGAACCACTGAATGTAGCTGCAGATCAGCTTCTCAGACCAAAGCAAACAGACATGTCAGCCACACCACTCCCCTCCCTTCACTTTCTTTTACAACCAGAAAGGCAAAGTACACAAGAGCCAGCAAAACATAACCACAGCTACAACCATTAACCCGCACAAACATTGTAAAAATACTGCTGACTATAAAAAGCGGTTTTGGAGCTCAGTGTGGCGGCTCCAGGCGTCGCCATCTTGGCAGTGACTGACTCATCAAAGCACCTCCCCAGTCTGGCAGGAACCAGTTCAATGACAACTCTGTTACTGATGAAGCATGGAGAGTTATCAAGGTGTGGATGATGAGAGAATCACCTCACAGAGTCGCAGACATTCACAGAGGGGCCCAAGCAGACCCTCGTGGATTTAAGTCGATAATGAAATTGATGTCATGTGTGCTCTTGCTGATGGCAATTCATGCTCACATTCTCAGAAGGCCCTGTGGCTCCCAGTTAACCCCAAAAAGAGGTGTAGCATTGTTCAAATAGGTGTATTTATTTATAAGAAGAAAATAACCCATGGCATATCTATCATTAATAGGGTAATTAGTTATGAAGACCAAAAGTTTTGTACCAGGCAGACATTTTAATGTGAGGGTCTGTTGGGATTGATTCCCTTTTGGAGTCAGCCTCAAGTGGACATTTAAGGAACTGCAGTTTTTGGCACTTCTGCTTTGGCTTCATTTTTCTGCCCCAAAACTTGCTGCTTGTAAAATACATTGAATGGCTGTAGCGAGTTGTTGTTAACTAACTTCACTTCAGCTGTCTTCTCTTTCCGCAATTTGTTGGACCGGAATAGAGTATGAGTATCAGAGCCTTATAACAGCCACAGATACTTCCACAATGCAATGAAACAAGTGCACACAAATTAGGTTAAGATCATAGATAAAATAGTTTGTTTATATATATATATATATTTTTTTTTTTTTAGTTTTTTAAGGCACTGACTAAACACAGAACTGCACTTTTGCTTTTAAAATGCAGTGTGGGAGGTCTGTTTATTAGCGAGGACCAACGGTGTCAACGGGAGGGACTCACATGCACTATAATGCGCAGCACATTTGGAACAAAACATAGAACAGAGAAGTTCAGAATACAACTCACACAAACAAAGAGTGTGACTTCATTCTCTGCTAAGGAGACCTTTGCACCTCTATATCTTTACATAACAGATAGTTGTTTGCTGCTACAGTATAGTCGTGCTTTATTTATGTTCACAAATTTGCATATTTCACCTGTGAAAAATGATTTAAAATGATCAGTTAATAAAATTGTTGCTAATTCATTCAAGTTTGACTAAACAGCTCCTTTCAGCTCTAGAGTACTGCTTGGTGTCTGGGTGTCTGGGGAAATAATGAAATTACCATGTACAGCTGGAGTCATTAGGGTCCCAGGAACACATTTTTAGCCCTGGGGCGCCTCAGGAAGTTAATTCGGCCATGCTTCTAAACCTAGATATAATTGAGAGTGAGATTGGGTTGTGACAGTCACTACAACTCAAGCCTTATGAAAGGTAATGTGAAATGTTAAAAACCCATCTACTCATCTGTGTGTTTTAATAGAACAAGCTCAGTGCCAGCCCTCCCACAAACATTAAGTAGGCTGTGAATAGCAGGGAACCTAATCAATTTGATTTGGCTTCAACTCAAATGACTGTAGAGACATTGAGTTTTATTTCATTAAATCTGTGTAGTGGAGAGGGGGAAAGATTCTTAGTACAAAATATGAAGTTATTCAGACTGAGATACAAAAGCTGACTGCTGTAAAAGTGGACAGAAAGGACTAGTGGTCTGCCAGGAATATTAATTAGGTAGATACATAACAAACTTTGACGTGCTGTTACTAACAAGTAAAATTTAATAATAACATGGGCAGATAACTGGGAATTATGCTGATCATCCCCACAGGCTTTTAACAGTGAGGAACAAAACTAAATATCTGCCAAGCCCTGTATTGTGCAGGGATCACACATAAAACAAACTACTGATGCTAATTAATATTAGTTAAGTGTTTGTGGAGTAATCCGTCCAGTGTGGGTGTTTTTAATTTGTGCCCCTTGAGGAAAAAAACAGAAAAGACATAATAAAGAAAACCAGTTTTAACTCTGTTAGTGAGCAGCATGGCGGTGCAGTAGTTAGCACTGCTGCCTTACAGCAACAAGGTTCTGGGTTTGAAGCTGCTGATCATTTAGGGGCCTTTCTGTGTGGAGTTTGCATGTCTTATTTATGCCTCTGAGGGGTTTCCTCCCACACTAAGAACACAGTACACAGAAGCTTAGTTGGTGATTCTAAACTGGTCATAGTTATGAGTATGCACAGTAAATAATGTAAAAAAAAAAAAAACACAAAATATTTCAGGTAATAAAGACAGTAACAGTGTAAAATACAAAGTTAGGAAAATGCTGTGAATGTGGAACAAATCCCAGAACAAGATACCAAAAACTACTTTCTTCACTTTATTGTCCTTTTCTATTTTTTGTGTAAATTATTGCCACAATTCTGCATTTACCCTAAATTAATCATTGCAATCAACAGTGTCCAGTAAGGACTTTTTACTTCAAATTTGAGTTCAATTTAAAATCCGCACATTTTCCAAACTCTCTCCTTCAGTTGAGTCAGCGTTGAACTCCACTCAACACATCACAGCTGCTCTCCGTCTTGATCGGGTTCAGCTCACTGTGCTATTGTTAGAGCGCTCTATTCAGGTGAATTTGTAGCACTTGAACTGACAACCCCCCCGAGTTGCCTCCATCTAGCAGATTTACATCAGTAGAGTTACAGGAGCAGCAGCCTGAGTCAAGTGAACAGCTTAGTATGCTGGTAAAGACTTCAGATCGGTGCATTAAACTTCGCTTTAAATAAGCAACTTGGACTAATGGGTCAAAAATGAGACGAGTGGTGTTGATCAGACGTGGAGTGGCAGTGCAGTAAGCAGGCTGCTGACCGTGGTGCTGATCTGATAGTGCTGTCCACGGTGCTGACAGCAACTCAGCAACGCTTCACTGCCTTTATCCAGGTGCAGCACTCACAAAAGAGCTTTTTAACACCTTCTGCAAGCTTTTTGCTGATGTAATTGATCGTGTCATCTCTTTCCTCTCGGGGTGAGTCCCATCCCACTCTCCAACACATGAGTCCCGTGCCTGCCAGCCCGATAGTCATGCCACATATGGAGTTAATTCAAACGCTTGCTCCAGAACGAGATGAAAGATTGCATTTGTGCCAGTGACTTGAACCGATTCCCTCGACACTGTGACACTTGATGCGCCGTGGCTTCTTTTGTGGCAGAAATTTTCTGCACTCCTCCGCTAACCTGACAGCACGAGAAAAGTGGAACTTTTTGAGAGACAAAAATTTTTTTGTGAAGCACACACCCACACACGAATACATGCCTCCCGCCCTGTGCCACACACCCATCCATGTGCGCATGTGCACACACACACAAAATAACACAGACAGAATAATAAAAATACCTCCGCACTCATGCTGAGATGAGAGCTTGCAAGTGGAAGATAATGACATCTATTGGGAGTCAAGAATCCCTCTATGCAATACACACAGAAATACACACAAGAATGCACACGTGCACACAGCAGTTGATAAATATACTAATTCTCTTGCGTGCGTTATGCATATTAGATTCAAACTGTTCTACCAGTCATTTCGGTTCTGATTCAGTGTGTGTTTGGCTGCAATATAGCAGTTGCTGCTGTGGAAATTACCAGGACGTCTGTGTGTCACCTGTAGTACCTGATGTGCTGCCATGGCAGAGGCATTTCTTGGCTCAGGAATGCATTGCTGCTCCTGTTGTGCCAGTTCTCTGAGTCGTGCTGTGGCTACAAAAGAAATAAATCTGACCTTCATGAAAATGTCTTTTAAATTAAGCCACTGCAGCCAACCTGCTTGCACTGTAGAGTAATTTGATAATACCGAGTTCCAGTAGGTGTCCAGTCTTTTTAATTTGATGGGTTATGCTTTCATTACATCACCAAGTCTCCTACCGGTGCCTCCAAAACACCAAGCGAAATAATCCCAACTGCAACGCAAAGATAAGGATTCACTGTATACCGGGGGATAATCTCCTGATAATGTGTTGTGTAGCAGTGGGGTGTGCAGTACAGGTAGCCGGTGGTAGTCGTTTAAAAGTCCCATTACCTGGCACGTACAAAGCCTCGGTGCTGTGGGATTTTCCAGAGTATTGCACCTGAGAGAGGCAGGGGTTACCAACAACAGCGCAACAAGGATTGCTTTTCCAGGAGTGAGTCACTGTGAGATTTGGGAGCAGAAACAGATCAGTAGTAGTGGATTGGATGGGTTATATTTGTATTTGTGGGTTTTCAACTCTGCTGGTCTGCCACAGGAGAAATCGGCTGCTGTGGTGAAGGGCAGGCAGTGAAAGGTATCTCACTGGAACATGTTTGGAGGCTACTTTGCATAGTTGTATCAGAAGAGAGAGATTTACAGTTGGTTCTTGACCTTATCTTGCAACAAGTTGTATTCAGTGGCTGCATCATGGAATTGTAGATGTTAGTTTTTAAGCACTCTAAGTACCAAAAACGTGTTTTTTCTCTAAGGCAACAGGAATGAGAAGTCATTAAACATGCACACAAAAAGCTGAAATATGATAATCTACTATTTTATGACGACTGGGCAAACTCTTAGAATCTTAAAACAGCTACTATCACAATAAAAAGAATCCAGAAAGGAGATTTGTATGGACATGTGCATGGCAAGACACTGTATAATAAGATGAGTTTTATTTTGCTTTGGTCAGGAAGCAGCAGAGGCAGAAGTCTACTGAGTTATTGTCTAGACTGGGTCAAGCTCATGGACTGTATACAAAGGATGGACGTAGCCACCATGATGCCACCCGTTTGTTTGTGAACTACCATTTTAAAGCCCTGAGTTTGGATTTGCCGTTGCCATCTTGGTTTTTTGAAAGCAGATGTAACATGTGAGGGGTGGACTGACTGAGAGCTAAAGGACACTATGCACAGTAATACAGTAACAGCCCATTAATCACAATGTAGCCCCTAACACGTACCCGTAAACGTACACGTAAAATGAGCATCATGCTGTATTCAAAAAGTTTTGAAATTAGCAATTGAGACCATAAACTCATTAGGAAAATGTCTGGCGATTTAGGAGATCAAATGAGAAGTTGGATCATATTCTCATACACTTCTATACTGTCTGAATTTTTTTTTTCTTCAACCAGAAGAGTCGCCCCCTGCTGGATGTTAGAAACAATGCAGGTTAAAGGCACTTCTTAGTTGGCTTCTGAGACATGGAGGCTACATCCATCTTTTATTTATAGTATACAGGAGCAAGCTCAAAAATGCTGGGCCTTACATTCCCATGATGCATTAAATACCTTATTTACATTGAAAGTGTACTTTTCTTGTTTCCTACTGCTAATAAGTAAAGATCAGAGCCTTTCCCAGTAGTGTGTTTTGTGCCTCGCTTCATATGTTTAGATGAGGATGAAGGTAATATTACTTCTAGTCAATATGTCTTTTTTTTCTAGCAGACTTTAAGGAACACAATTTCTCATGAACCCTGGATGTTCACAGGTTAAACAAAACAAGACAACAGGTCTGTGCTCACAAAGTAATCATTGTTTGCTTTGTTAAAATTCACAAAGGGTTCAGATTGTTCTTGCAGACAGACACTGGTGGAAAGTTCTCGTGGTTTGCCCTGTAAATCACACAGTACATGCCCACAGCTTTCAAACTCACCAATCCAGCTTTTAACCATAGACTATACACCGATCAGCCACAACATTATGACCACTGACAGGTGAAGTGAATAACATTGATCATATTGGTACTATGTGGTGTTCTGCTGGAAAACCTTGGATTTTGGCATCTGTGTTGATGAGACTTAGACACCCAAATAAACATTGTACCAGAACAAGCACACTCCCTCATGCAAATGGCAATCCCAAATGTCCCTCGCAGGAAAATGCACCCCACCACATGGCAAAAACATCAAACAATCAGGAACATCTTGAGGAACATGACAATTGGCCAAGATGATGATTTGACCTCCAAACTTCCTAGACCCCATTCTGATCAAGCATCAACGGGATGCAGTGTAACAAGTTTGATTGACAGAGGCCCTACTGCACAAGCCAGAGTACCCAAAGGATCCCCTGCCAACGTCCTGGTGCCAGACCCCATAGGACACCCTGAGAGGTCCTCTTGTCCATGCCCAATCGTTCAGAGCATTTCTGACCACATAAAGGGGACCAACACAATATTAGGCAGGTGGTCATAATGTTATGCCTGATCGGTGTCTGTATTTTGAAGCCTCCATGACATCACCCATAGGTTGACTGAACAGTGACTTTAAAGCATAGTGTGCCTTCGGCCATCACCATCTTAGCAGTGCCGGACTCCTTCAAACTTCCAGCTAATCCAAAAATGAGCAAATTGTGGAGCATGAGTGAAAATGTCTCTAGGCCATGGACTGTCCTGTCACTCAAAGCAACCACAGCCTTAGTTATGCATAACTTCAAGTTTTAATACCATTTACAGTAAATGGGCGAATTAAATAAAAACTCACCTTCCGTACAGTTGTCATGAACAGGTAAATTAGCCACCCGCCTGTGAACATGTTTATTTCCGTGGGAAAGCTGAGCATTTTAACAAGTGTCAAGTGGCCATTAAGGAACTGCAGTTTTTGGTGCTTCTTCTTTTGACTTAAATTTTTCAGCCAAGGAGGTTTCTGCTTTGGTTTGACTTTGGTTTGTAAATTTAAAGTTTCCAAGTAAACGTTGAGATGACCTTGATAAATCACAATGGTTAGGATATATTAGTAATTATATTAGGTCACACTGCCTTCTAATGAAGAAACTTGTAACACTGTTAATTTTAAAAAATATTATTTTGATAAACAATTAAGGCAGCCAGTAAATTTTAAATTGTAATATATATTGAGCACCATAAAATTGTCTACAGGGAGGATAGAGTAAGAAATGAGCAAAATTTTCAATCATGCTGAGGTCGTCCTTTAACGTTGACCTCTGTGATTGATGCAGCCGCTCTGCAAGCATCATTTTAGTCCCATAGCCTTTCAAATCAAAGAAGAAGAGAACTGGGAAGCTTTGAATGGTTGTAATCAAGTTTCCAATCCATTCTGCATGAACCATTGTCCACGAAACAAAATCACAGTGATGGGGGTACAAAGAAGTGTGAGAATTTGATTGGCTGTCGGCGGTCTACTGGTGCAGAAAAGTTCACTTCTTGTTTGCCTTTAGACAAGTTTATCATCCACACAGCAGCCAAGTTTGGTTACTCAGCTTTACAGGAAATGAATTGTTTTCCAGTGACTTGTTGATCATGAGGCTTGCAGTGTGAATGCAGAGGAATGAGAGGAATATAATAAAAATGTTCACAGCAGTAAAAAAAAAAAAAACACCAAGTGTGTGTATGTGTGTGCATGTATGAATACTAAAAGCTAGAATAACCACAAGCCACCAACACAACAAATTAGCTGGGCAAATGAACCAAAAAAGGAACAAATCAAGCAAAAAAAACCTTCCATCACTTTGTCACTCAGACTTTATATCTACGTGTAGTTCTCTTCATCACCCTTAATCAGTCTATTAGTCAGCTTTTACCGTTCCATTAAGTGTTTTCAAGCCTTGTTAGTGTCCCGCTGTAGAGTGTGTTTGGGTGTGTTTTGGAGTAGCAGGGTACAGACTGTGCTCTGAGTCAGCAGACAAGAGTGGAACTGAATGTTAAAATGACTAAATGCTAAATGCCAGCTCAGTAATGAGAAACTGTCTGAAGCTGTCAGAGGCAGCCTGAACCAACGGCTCCAGTTTGATTAAGACACCTATCGTCTGTGTCCCGCAAACAGAAGGCAGACTACGCCGTAAAAAGGTCAAGTTTTCTGGAAGTGAGAAACATTTGTTCATTTACCCAGTAACAACGCTGTAGTTCAAGTGTTTTGATGTGTTTAACAAGTCTGCAGAAGTTTTTCCAGAGTGCCAGTGTGAAACTGCTCCGTTATCCTGAAGACAACCTGAGTAAGTTCCTTAGTTTAAACAGCAGTTCTGAGACAAATTGTAGGATCTCATCCAGTTTATGTCCTCAGTCTGTGACCCCCAGCAATGACAAATGTGCAAAATTTCAAATTGTATCTGTGGACACATAAAAGCTTCATTAAGATTTCAGTGCTGATTGATGTCCAGCATGTATGGTTTAACCCTCAGAGTCCAGTGGATCCACTTTGCATCCCAATTCACAACCCTTCTTTTAAGTTGAATTGCTCTCAAAGTATTTATTGCAGTAAAGTGTAGCTCATATCAAATGAAACCGCATGATTTGACCTCCCCAACTATGCTAGTTGTGGAGGTCTGTGACTGAATTTACATACAATTTGATCAAAGTTACAACCTACATAAAGCTCTGCATACATTTCCACAGCCATTACTATTGTTTGAATCACTCATGGAGTTGTCATTGCATAGTTAATATCATATGTATGTTCATATCTATGCACTGCAATGAGTGGAACTGGGGTTTTGCAATTATGCTTATTGCAGATTTGTACATACTGAAGTAATAACATGACGGAGACAAATCAGTCTTCTGCAAAGTCATATCTTAATACTAATTTCTTCACCCATTTTCACACTGCTGCTTCCATATTCAATAAGTTCCTAACATTTAACAACATCGTAACACTGCATAATAATATGCCCAGGGTTGACATTACATCCCATTTTTTATGAAAAATAACACAAATAAAATGGATTTGTTTTTAACTGCAATGATTCAAAGGTTGAGCTCAAAAGATGAGCATAGGTCTCTTGTATGCAAGTAGACAGTGGTGGCACATATTTTTTTTCCAATTTCTTAGTCATGGAGTTTCACACTATTGTGGTTCTGATGTTGCTAGATTCAATCTCCTCTACATAATTATGAAAGGATATCTCTACTGCCAGTATTTTATGGAGAGATACATGTGAAAACATTAAAATTCCACATAAAAAATATTTGTTTTCCTCAATATAAAGGCTAAAATCTGTATTATAATATCAGATGATAAAAGATATGGATAGTATAGACGGCACTAAAAAACAAGATGCATCATGTATAATAAACCCTTACACAGACCAAGATAAGAACCTTAAAGTAAAGGTAGAGAAATTACCCTGAAAATAGCCTGGGGCTAATAGGGTTAGAAAAACACAGCAAACGTGTTGAGAAGGTGCTTTGTCAGACATGCAACAGCAAAGCAACAGAGAAAAAAACACTCATGTTGCTTTAATAAAGAAGTCAGTCAATAATTGGCCTTTTTCCCTTCATCCATGAGCAGCTGTGATATCATGCTGCAAATGGCACAAGTAGTTTTCTACACAACAGCAGAGCACAGGGACCATCGTCCCCATGCTGAGGAGTCAGAGGTGTGCCGCTTGTCGCCAGCAGCTCTCTGTGGCTGCTCCTGCTTCTTCCATTGCTCCCTGCAGTATTTAAAACTAATCAATGGGCGAAGAAATTGCTAAGAAAAAAAGACCATTATCTTAGTTTTTTAATGAATGATCAGTGCTAACCACTGTGACAAATGTGTTTTCTGTGACTTCTTCACAGTTTCAGTCAGTTTCTCACCAGTTGAATTCTTCAAAGTGAAACAGTAGGAAATACTTACAGCTGTGGGAGAGTAAAAGGAAAACTGTGAGAATGATAATAATGAGATAAAATTGCTAACAGTAATCGTTTCCTGGAAATCCCTCGTGTATGTGAGGGCAGTTTGAATTCAGCAAGGAAATAGTGGACTCACAAAACGCAGTGGTAAATCTAAATAAATACTCTATGTGATATGACTGACAGCTCCAGGATAACTACTAAATTCACCTTGTGGTGGGATTGTTTTGTCATCTGGCTTCGTTTTGGTTTAATAAGTCTCAATTTTAAGATGTATTCAATTCATTGACCAAATCTGGTGACATTTGATAGTGAAAAGGGGGATTTTTTAAAATCAGATTTCACCACTTATGACCTTCCTACACTCACTCTGTGTTTCTGTAACACAGTATCACATAATGCTGGTCCTTTCACTGTCCCCAGAATGAGGATAAAATTGGCAGCAGCAGACCATTTTCTTAAAATATCCCGATCACTGCTCTCCAATTCTTGCAAATTTGGAACCTTGGGAGCCAATTTAAATCTGCAAAGTTTCTCAGTTTTGTCCATTAGGTACAGTGAATACATAGTTGTGAACATAAGATTAACATATTATTATCTTTAAAAGAGATATGCTGAACTGTGTTAGCAAACATGGGCATTCATTTGGAAAATGTAAGTCCACTATTCACTCTTTTAACTAAATTTTGGTCATCATCAACTCCTGAGGGAAATATCTGCTTTGTCAGCTGCTAAAAGCTCCTCTATGCTACTTGCTACTTGCTAGTGCTGCATGACCAGACCTATTTCAACAGCAATGTGTCAGTGACAAAGAATGGTATGACTGCACCAATGGTGTCCCTGCAAAAAAGTGTCGAGATGGAATTTGTTTTGGTGGAGCATACTTGGCAATTGAAACTTTTTCCACAACTGGTGAGCAAACATGCAACAATATCCCTGTTGGACAACAAATGCTGTTGATTTATTTTTGTAGATCCTTACAACCGTTGACCAAAAGAACCCAGCAGGTCAGCCTTATTGCATGATCCAAATGTTCTTCAAAACTTGCAATTTTAAGCTGTTGGTCTACCATAAGGATAAGGATTTGGAAGATGGTAACACACAGTTTCCCACCAGTTTCTGTATCCTCTTTGGTGCTGAGCAGGAAGAGTACAATGGGTTTCAATAGCCTGTATGCTGTATGCTGTATGTATGCAGTATGCTGGAACTAAAAACAACACCATGACAGTGATGAGAGTGAACCAGAACAGTAGAGCTGTGAGCCATACAGCTAAACAATAAGCTGCAACTCACTCTGAGGGCAAAGTTAGGAGCTGCAGATCTATGTGATAATACAATCAATCCCTTTCATGGTGTCATTATTATCAAAGGAAAAAGAAACTTCAGTGTTTATTTTGCTGCCATTTGACTGATGCTAGCAGCATCCCTCTCCTCAGCAGTGCTCTCTCCTGCCTTAGTTTAGGCATCATTAACACAGAAACCTGCTGCTGGATGCAGGTGGAGGCGTCCTTTTGGCTGTGCCTCCATAGGAATCTGCTCATGGCCAAACAATGAGCGTGACTCAAGCACAGCCCAGCGCTGTGTGTGGCTGTGTGTTTATTCTTCCTCTGTCTCTCTCACACACTGACCTGGTGCAGTCTTTCTGCCCAGCAGTGGACGTTCTGCTGCCCTTGCTAATGTGGACGGTGGATTTGGCTGAAGCCCCATCTCTCTGCCACATCATGTTTCTTGTTTGCCTTCTTATCTCAGTGTCCTTTGTCCTTATTACTGTCAATTTTACTATCTTTTCTGTGCACCTTCATACTCTGCTGTACCTGTGGAGTATTATTCTCTGTCTGAGCAGGAACTACAGAGCATCAGGAGCAAATCCAAAACTATGTCATGTGTCAGTCATGCGACTGAAATGTTTGAACGGAGGCAGCAAAGGAGTCATGCAGAGGTGTAAAGAGAGACCCAGAATAGAATAAACATGCCTCTCCTCAAAGCTCTCACTCACCTTTATATTCATCTTTTATAGACTAGTCCTCACAACAGTCAACAACCTTATATGAGAAGAAATTCTCATCTACCATGTCTCAAAAGTTACATTCCTGTTCCACTAATCTGTGTTATAATTTATGTTTTGAAAGAAACCTATTTTCTATCCGAAAGGTATGACTGGGACATAGCAGGAAATGCTTTCAATTTGAAAGAGCCACACAGTAAATGTTAGAAAGTTGGAGGGTAAATGAAGGCAGAAGTCTGCAGCAGGGTTTTCACCCAGCAGAATGAGGTTTGTTTTCCATGTAGGTCCAATATTCTTCAACTTAAGTTTTGTATTCACTCACTGATTGGTTGGATGTAGGCGTTAAAGCTTCTTGGTTCTGGGTTTATATATGACCCGTTCATAACATGGTTGATGCTCCTTCTCCATTTTCTGGGTTAACAGGGTGATGAGTGCTTCCCTATTTATTATGTGATTGGTTAGTTGAAAAGAAGCAGCAGTAAACAGTAAGGTACGATGTAGAATCCAACAGTTTTGACTGTGATGTTAAATCTGAGTGAGTCAAAACAACAGTGTGTTGTTGTTTGCAATTGACAAGAAAATTACGCATGAGATGGACAGAAAGCTTGGTGCAGCATCAGCAGTAATGAAGACATTGTACAGGACCATCGTGAGCCGGAAGGCAAAGATATTGATTTAGCAGTTGGTCTTCATCCTCGTCCTTTGACCTTAACTATTGTGCAGAGTCGCTGCTCCTTTGTGTCGAAAGGAGCCGGCAGAGATGGTTCAGGCATCTAATTAGGATGCCTCCTGAGCCACTTCCTTTGGAGGTTTTTGGGGCTCGTCCAACTGGGAGGAGACTCTGGGGTGGAGCCAGAACTCACTGAAAGGATTACATATCTAATCTGGCCTGGGAACGCCTTGGGGTGCCCCCGGAATAAGTGGAAAGTGTTGCTGGAAAGAGGGACATCTGGAATGACCTGCTTCACCTGCAGCCTCCGTAACCCGACACCAGATGAGTGGAAGAAAATTGATGGATGGATGGAATAGTAATTACTGGGCGTAACTCCAGGTCTGTGAGCGTGTAGAACAATGGACAGTTGGTTGTGTTAGTCTACATGGTGAATTTTATGTTGGTGATGGTGATGTTTGAGAGAAGAAGACTGCTTCTCAACAGGGACACAGAGACAGCAAAAAAAAATGGTGCTTCTTGTCCTCTCCAAATTTAACCAGTTAGCAGTATCTTCTCTGAATTTAACCAATCCATACTGCACCCGGTACAAAAGGTTTTTCATGGCCATTCATACCCCTTTTCCACCAAGAAGAACTAGGTGCTAGTTTGGTGCTGGTGCTACTGCTGGTGCTTAGTTGATTCTCCCCCCAACCGGTCAAGGCAGACGGCTGCTTTTCTCAGAGTCTTGGGTCCGCTCGGAGTTTCTTCCCATGAGTTTTTCCCCGCCACTGTTGCTTCTGCTTGCTCTGGGAAGGGTTCTGTTGGGTTCTATCTTTCCTCTTGTGAAAGCGCTTCGAAATGTCTGTAGATGTGATTAAGCGTTTTACAAATTAAAGTTGATTGATTGATTGATTGATTCAAATCTCGTTCCTCCTAAGAACCTGTTTGCTTTTCCATTGGCAAGGAGCCAAGTTGGAGACACGCCATTGTGTCAGTGTAAAACGACTATGCTTGCATCGATTACATAGCAGTCAAACAAAGGCAATAAATTGATGATAATATCTATGTTTATCTTTATAGATGGTCTTAAGGCTGATTGCGAGGCGAAGTTCGCCTGTTGCCTGGGCACATCCACGATCGCGCTACTGGTGGGACACAATTGTACCAGATTTCAGCACACAACAGTTTAAGCAAAACTTCCGTGTGTCCCAGGAGTCATTCCAGTACATCTGCGATCGGACCAGGGACGTCCTGGCGAAAAAGGACACAAATGATCGCTTGTGTGTCCCTTTCCACTGTTGATCGTTGGTCACGATAACCCTGTCCCCAGCCGCTGATGTACTGTAGGTGATGGAAACACAAAGAACTGGTGCTAAGTCAGACACTGGCTCCAAACTAGCACTGGAACCAGCTCGTTGGAAAAGGGGTATCAGAAGCATCGCCCTGGAGTAGGTTCTTGCAGTTGGAACACTCAAGTTCAGGCCACCCTAAAACTTTCCGCAAATCACTGCAGTGGAAAATGGCTAGAGGTTTTCTTGAGGCTTGTTTTGTCAGTATGTCATGTCCTGCAGTGTGACAAAGAACAGCTGGCACTTTTATTTACTGTGTCATGTTTACTGATAAAAACACGTGGGTCTTCTGTCCAAGCAATCTGGCATTATGAGTCAAATATGATGAGTCAAATAAGTTGTGGTAAGACGAAAAATCATGTGTATCTACCTACTTCATCAATGCAGAATGATAAACTGTTTTTTTTCCTGATGAGAATTTGAATATATTAAATAGAACCCATTTAAGTTATTTGTTTCTGTTAAATGAGTTTTAGAAAGAGTGATCTGTCGTTCTGATTGTAAAGCCCCTTTCAAACATGTACTCCTTTCTATTAATCTGACAGCAACTGAATGTATCTGCTTCATCTTTGAATGAGCACCCTACTCACACTTTCATAACAGATTTGACAGCAATCTTACTAGGCCTCACTAAGCAACATTGCTGTATCATGTTCAACATGACACAGATCTGAACTGCGTACCGTCACATTCATGGATGGGTGCAGAGGCAACATGCTTTGAGTTGTGTGGGGTGATTTATGGGAGGCTTCTGTTTGTGACCAAAACACATTTCTCATTCACTTTTTCCTACAATTTCACATCTATTACAAACTGAAATGTCCCTAAAAATAAAACTTTACTGCAATTAATGCAGAGTCTGCCAGAGATGAATGATTCTCACAAATAGTGAATGTAATCTGAGTTTTGACAAAACATTAACGGGAGCTGAAGCTTAGTTTGATGCTTGCAGCTGTTTGTAGGATTCTTTTGTAGGAATTTATTAAACACCTGCAGCATCAGACAGTAGCAGGATCCACAGGAACGTCTCCAAAGAGGGAGAGTTGCTGCATTTATACAAAACACAACACAGTGGTAACTTCATTAATTACCTATAATTGTCCCTGACATGGAGACAGGATTGATCAGGACCTAACAGTGAGCCGCAGTCTGTACTTTGATCACACAGATGTCACACACAGTCACAGTTTATCAGCTTTTACCTGCCGTCCTCAGGTTGAGTCCTGAGCTTCATCACAGCTGTCAGGATGCTTTTATTTAATGTTGGTAGGGAAAGAAATTTTATGTGTTTGGGAAAATATAATAAACTGGATATCAGTTTAGATTTCATCTTTTGTTTGTTAGTGCATTATTATGCTTCATGCAGTGTCCAACCTGACGGGAATGACACATGTGTCATGTGTCTCTCTCTCTGTCACTTTTGAGGGTATGTTTGAATGAAGCCATGTTTGAATGAGGAGCATTAATGTAAAAGTGTCTGGAAATGGTTTAAGTTGACTGGTTTACGCTGGAAACAGTTCATGAACATACCAACTAAATACTGACATCTACAGCTTAAGTTCTCAGCCAGCAGGGAATGTTCCCACAACACTGGCCTAAAGTTCTAATAATATTTTAAGAAAAATGTTTTGACTGAAACATTCAAAGGATGTTTGGAGGATGTTGTCTGGGCCAAGGATTACTTTAACAAAGGAAGAACATTCTTTAATTTATTTATTTTTAATAAAATGTTCCTATAATAACAAAAGTAACACATTTTGTCTGCAATATTCTGAAGATGTTTTGGTAATGTTTTTGAGGTAACACATTATAGAAAAATTCCACAATGTTCCACAATGATGCAACATTTAGGAAACATTTTAAGAATGTCTTTAGAGAAAGTTATCCCACCTATAAGAACATGTTTGTGAACTAAAAAATCTCCCACTGAATTTATTTTATTTTTTTTTATTTTCTCAGTTTTTTTTTAACAAAATAATTCTAGCTGCATTTCCATTGCTAAACGAGTTTAAATGTGTGAAGATGTGCTTGTTCATCAACCTTTTCTTCATCAGCACTTGAAAGCTTTCTTTTAATTATGTCCTCAGTATTCATCAACAAAGAATCTCTTTATAATTAGGTGATGATATAACGCTTGTAATTCTAATTATGTCGACATTATTTTTGATAAAACATGGCTGTGTGCAAAATCTCCTTGTTCACTCGTTCAGTGTCTCCTGTATGCTTCAGTGAACACTTTTGTTTTTCAGTGAGCAGCAAGTCAAGATTTGGGGGTTTGTTAAGGCATTGTAATTAAACAGTCAAATTTTAGACACTCACTAAAAGGGAGAGCAGTAAATAAAATGCACCATGTACTAAACGGAGATTGTTTTTTGAAACAGTTCATGTTTATCGGTTTTGATTGTTGTTCTAAATGCTCACACTGTGTTCTTTTTTTTTGTTTTGTTTTTTTGCCTCCAGCTGTTTTTAGGAGTTTTTTCTCGATGTTTTTTTTAACTACTTGCAGCATCAGGATCTGTATGAGTGTCAAAATGAAAGTGTTATGTGCATTCAGGCATAAAGCAACAGCGGTAACTTCAATAATTACTCCTAATTATAAATTATACCTGATATGGAGACAGGATTAATCAGGATCTAACAGAAAGCCACATTGTTATTTTATT
>OMNN01097308.1:2830-14051 GCA_900302755.1 Chromis chromis
CACATACATCCATTGTACAGTACATGTAACCCAGTTTTATATTGGTATGATAACACAACAAATCACACATCCCAAATACCTTAAATAATAATGGCAATATCAAAAATAGTAAAGAAAGAAAACAAATAAACGAGGGGGAAAAAAATACAACAACAACCAACAAACAAACAAAAACAGTGTGTTTACATATAGGGCTGCACAACCAATCAACATCAAATTGACTAAGTTGCTCTATGAAACAATCAGATATATAATTTTAGTCTTCCAAAGAAGGAACAGAATTAACGAAGGACAAAACAGGACCCCAAGTCTTGTCAAAATTATCAGCACAACCTCTAATACTGTACTTAATCTTCTCCAGATAAAGGAAGGACATAAGGTCTTTTAGCCAAGAATTACAAGATATGCTTCTTATTTCTGTAGCTTCTTACTCTGGGGCCTGATGCTACATCACACTGTCCATGTCTGTGAAGGTTCTCAGTCATCCAGGTCATGGTTATCCTCATAGTTTCAATCCAAGCATCTGGACGTGGTTGAGTTAGCTCGAAACGTCTTGGAGCTAACTCAACCAAGTCCAGATGCTACGATTGAAACTACGAGGATCACACGGTCCAGTACTTTATATAAATAACTAAAATTGTTACTTTCTCCTTCTTTTATGTTTTGTTGATCAACTTTTTGCCAAGAATCCTCAAAATTTCCTTCAGAGTCACGTTCCTAGTGAAGCCATAACCATGTGAAGCTACCAACACTGCATAGCCCTGCATAGGTCTGGTTATAGACTGCTACCAATTTATCATCTGTCCCTTCAAGATGTGACATATTGGCCTTCCAATTAAACCGTTTCTGGGTCCAAGCTCAAGATCTGACATGCAATTGTCATTCTAACATTTTTCTTACATACATGTATTCCATGTCAGTGTGGGGTCCGCTTTTCTCCACTCAAAGCAAGACTGCCATGTGATGGCACTTATCTCTGCTGATTTGGGCCCTGCAGGTGCTGTCGCTCACTGCCTTACCCTCAACTCGCACCTATAATAAAAACTGTTTCATCATAACCTCTAAAAGACTTGCTGTGTTTGTGTCGGGGGGGTTCAGATCATTTTAATAACTAGTCTAACTTCACTAAATCTCCAAAATCTGAATGGTACAAATGTAGATTTTAGTTTTTTCAGAAACACCTCAGCCAGAATGTGATATTTCAGCCTTTGTAAATCCTCTATTTAATGGATGCCTGGACTCCACCCTTGATTATACCACTTGGGAGAGCAGCTACAACGACCATCATTATGCCACTTTGTGATGTCCTGTGTTGTTCAGTTAGCGATCCTTTCATCAAGTGAAAACTAGCAATCTAAGCTAAACATCTACTTTCCCTGTGAACTTCCACTCAGGCCAAGCAGTTGGACTTTTTGAGTGGAAGCTGCTAGAACTTCTACCAGGAAGAAGAAGCTAGGTAGTCTTTCAAGCTGGGAATTGCTAGTGCTTCTACAGCTAGCTAGCCTTTTTGAGTGGAAGGTGCCAGTACTTGCTAGGTACTCTTTCAAGGTGGAAATTGTGAGTATTTCTACTTGGCAAGAAGGAGCTAGATAGTCTTTTGGCATAGAAGTTGCTAGTACTAGTACTGGAAGCTGCTGTTACTTCTACAGGGAAAGCAGAAGCTAGTTAGTTCTCTGAATGGAAGCTGCTAGTACTTCTACATTAAGGAGGAGCTAGTTAGCTTTTCTTTTCTGGGTGGAAGGTGCAAGTGCTTCTACTTTGAAAGCATAAGCTGGAAATTGCTAGTACTTGTACTTGGGAAAGTAGAGGGTAGTTAGCCTTTCTGAGTGGAAGCTGCTGCTACTTTTACAGGTAGATACAAGCTAGTCAGTCTGAGGGAACAGAAGCTGCTGCTAGTACTTAGCAAGCAGAAGCTAGTTAGCCTTTTGGGGTAGAAGCTGCTAGTTCTTCTACCTGGAACACAGATGCTAGGTAGTCTTTCTAGGTAGGAACTGCCTGTACTTCTACTTGGAAAGAAGAAGCTAGTTCGTCTTTCTGAGAGCGGGAAAGTAATGCTAGTACTTCTGCTCGCAGACTGGAAGCTAGTTAGCTTTGTGGTAATGCACCCACTGATTCCCACTGGATTTGCATTCATGCTATTTCAACACTAGCTCATTAGCCGTCACACACTCAGTACTGTGTTTGCCACACATTATAGAAGACTCTGACTCTGACTCTGACTTCTTTATTGTCATTCGACCCTTTACAGGATGAACGAAATGCAGTTTCTTAGGTCTTGGTGTAGCTTATAAAAGATAGGTTTAAGGATAGACTAAGTATAAAAATATTAATAATAAAGTAAAAAGTAATAACAACCTTCAGGATAATAAATAAATAGTCATCACTAGAATGCCTAATGTCTATCCATCTATCTACCTATATATAAATCTATATATACACAAACATATGTACAGTATATACACACACCTATACATATACACAAATACAATCCAAATGGACATATATATACAAATATACAGGGCACAAGGCCAGCAGCAATTTTAAAGTTAGCACTGGTGTTAAAGTGATGTCATGTGTGCAGGTTTCAGTTCAGTTAGAAAGGCGCTAGCTAGCATTAGCTCTTTAATGCGGTGTCGGCAACACTCAATCGAATGACTGTCATACAGAACCACAACTACACCATGGAGAACCCGAATGCAGGAGCAATAAAACCACAACACATGTACTAAATAAATACACAAGTCACTACCAAGGGAATACAGTATACTTAGCAAAAAAACAGATATTTAAATATTTAAAAGACTGAGGGGTTCTGCTTGTCTGCTGTCCTCTAGCATCAATCAATCCAGGAGAGAAAAACATTCCTAAATCAGATAGTGGAGCAACCATCACAACAAGGAGTGTGTATTAATGGGAGGCAACCAGCAGGCAGCAAAGTGGACTTAATGTAAAAGGAAGAGACGTGTTTCTGAGCTATTTTGGTGCACGTAGCATAAATTAGCAACCGCAGAGAGAGAAAAGTCACATTTATGATGTAATGAGATGACCTGTGTTTAATACTACAAAGAATTTCGCTCTGCTTGGCTTAATGGGGATCCACAGCTCAGCTCAGACGAATACAACACACACACCCTGCACCTTTTGTGCTGCGAAAACGGGTCAGGTTTGGTCAGTCCAACAGTATCGGCCGTCTCAGGCTGACAGCTCCAGTAAATCTGACATGCAAAGCAGCTCGTTCTCCATTCTGCTTCGCCCGGGCGCAGGGCTTCCCCTCACCATTCCCATTCACAGGCCTGTCATCTAACACAGAGAGGACTGTGGGAGAGCTTGTCTGCAGACAAGAGGAACCACTGAGCCGCAGAGACAGTGGGTTTGCTCGATATTCATTCAGTAGTAGCAGCAACAAAAATCACCACCACTGGAAGGAACGGTTAAATGTCATTTAAAACAAAATGATCTTTATGAGGTGTTCTCATAATTGTAAATTAACAGTACAGAGACACGTGGGTGGGTGGCTGTGTACATATGTGTGTTCATATAGGTTTTGTATGCATCTAATAATAATCTAAAGCGACTGTATTTTAATTTCCGTGACTAAAATGAAGCATAAAAAAATGCATACTTACATTATTTCTTATTTTGACCTCTTGGCTGCAGCACAATACTGACATAATATCACCTTAACTTGGCAAATGTGTTAACAAGCAGCAGATGTGGCTCAATATATTCATTCAAAGTTGTTTAAGTCCAATATTCAGTCCTTTTAGCGGTGTTTTAGTCTCTGATAAGAAAGTATGCAAGTCTTTAGCCACTAAATGTTTCACTAGTTAGTTGCCAGTGTTGATTTTTGCAGATTAACAAATTACTTGTTTATTGATTCCAGTGCAGACATAGACAAGTTATTTCTCAAGCTAAGCTAAATTAGCTTCCTATTTATCCTACAAACATAAAATATTTGTTAAATATTGAGCTTTAGAAAGGAGCAGGTGGATTGTGACACTTTTGGACAGAGCCAGACTCTTTCACAGATGTCATGCTAAGCTAATCAAGCTTTATGTCTATCCTGTGGACAAAATAGAATTTAATAATGTTATTTAGAGAGCTTTAGAGTGGGGTTGGTGTATTTTGTTACTTTTGGACAGAGCCAGGCTAGCTGTATTTCCCCCATTTTATGCGAAGCTAATTAAGCTTTATAACTATCCTACGGACTGAATATAATATAATAGTGTTAACTAGTGAGCTTAAGAATGGAGTTGGTGTCTTTTGTCACTTTTGGACAAAGCTAGGCTAGCTGTTTGACCCTGTTTTTAGTCTTTATGATAAGCTAAGCTAACAAACTGTCACATTTATCCTGCAAACATGAGATATAATGTGATAATTAGTGTATTTTCTCACTTCTGGCCAGAGCCAGGCTTGGTGCATTTCTCCACGTTTGCAGTTGTCATGCTAAGCTAATCGAGCTTTATGTCTATCCTATGGACAAAATATAAAATAATAATGTTAACGAGAGAGCTTTAAAATGGAGTTAGTGCCTTTTGTTACTTTTGGACAAAGCTAGGCTAGCTGTTTGACCCTGTTTTTAGTCTTTATGATAAGCTAAGCTAACAAACTGTCACATTTATCCTGCAAACATGAGATATAATGTGATAATTAGTCAGCTTTAGAAGGGAGTAGGTGTATTTGGTTGCTGTCAAACGCAGCCCAGCTACCATGTATTGGGTCTTTGTGCTAAGCTAAGCTAAGCTAACAACCTGCCTTTACGAGCTTCATTTTTGATATACAGACATTACAGTGCAATCAATCTTCTCACCTAACTCTTAAAGTGCATTGTCAAACAAGTTTGAAGCATTAAATGTCCAAGTTCGCGTCCTTGTGATGTCAGAAATAGTTGGTGTTGTCTACAGGAAGTTCCAAATGTCTGTAATAAAGTGTTTGCATTTATTATTAGCCATCAAACAGCAGCAAACAGACGCCATATAACCACGATCCAAGCTGCACCTCACAAGTCAAGCAGCAAGTTAACTGTACTCATGTTGGCTTAAGCTCCTGGGTATGTAAAAACGTTAAGTCAACGCGCTGCGAAGTATCAACACTGTGTTTCTTTTTCCCAGCAGGATGGTGTTGTCGCGCACACACACACACACACACACACGGCAGCTATAAAGTGGAATGACAGAGACGGCTATAAAAAGCATATGAGTCAGCTGCAGAGTGAGATCCCAGTTAGAAGCTGAATGACACAGATCATTACCACTCACACAAATCACGGCTGCGGTAGAACAGGAAGCGGCTCTCACACTACCTGCGCTATTTTCAGACGCGTTTCTTCGTTTGATGAGAGGCTTTTTTTCTTTTTTCTTTTTTTTTTTAGCTCTCTAATGTACTGAGTGTGCAAAATATTAGGGCTGGATTCCTGATGCAGACGAGCCTCGCATTAGGACAAGTGGGAATGATCACCTGGGTGGTCCAAAAAGCTGAAAGAGCATTTTCATACACAACGTAGAAGAATCAATCCTGACAAAATGCTGCTGACAGGACTTTGATGCACTCACAAGTCAAATCTCACGGCCGCCTCGGGTCACTGACGCAACCCTGGGATAATCCAGCAGGACAGGCAAACATACGGGTGTCTGTTTTCCTGCATTGATGTCCGCACTTATTACATCCCATTCCCTGGTGATGTAGCGTATCCAGGCGCTCTCTGTGTGTGTGCTTCTGGAAAATGATACTCTAAGGCAGAGCGTTCTCATCAAATTAGATGGTTTGCAATTTCAGTGCAACTCTTGTTTTGTATGTTCACAGTCATCTTCTACCAACAAGTGCTCTCCTGAAAAATAGGCTGAACTCGGCTGAGCCTAAAACTAGTCTGGTACTTGTCAAAGAATCAGTCGTTTAACCAAATCAAGAGCAAGCATTTGGCTCCGTTAGTTTCATTTTTTAACAGCATGTTGGCAAAGTGAGGGATCCTGAGGGTCTGTAACTGGAGTATCGTCCACACTAAGAGGAACGAAGCCTCTGACAAAGATTCAAAGACACTGGAAAGCATTAAAAATTAACAATAGTAATAATAATCTAACCTTTATTGATCCCCTTGGGGAAACTCCTTGACCCATCCTATTCAAAGTTAACCTTAACTATACATACTAGGAGCAGTGGGCTGCCGTTGTGCAGCACCCGGGGAGCAGTCAGGGGTTAAGAGTCTTGCTCAAGGGCCCACAGTGGTGGTTTGTGAAGTGAACTTGTAACCGGTGGGTCGCCGGTTCTAGCCCCCAGACTGGCAAGAGGTTGAGGTGGGAAAGTGAGAGCGACCGCTTGTCCCAGTCACCCTTAAGCAAGGCCCTTAACCTGCTCCTAGTATGTATAGTTAGGGTTGAATAGGACGGGTGAAATGCAGAGAAGGAATTTCCCAAATAGATCCCCGGTTCGCGTCCCGGTTAGGACGCCTGGGATCTTTCTGTGTGGAGTTTGCATGTTCTCCCTGTGCAGCGTGGGTTTTCACCAGCTTCCTCCCACAGTCCAAAAACATGCTGAGGTTAATTGATTATTCTAAATTGTCCGTAGGTGTGAATGAGAGTGTGCTTCTGTCTCTATGTGTAGCTCTGTGATGGACTGGTGACCTGTCCAGGGTGTCCCCTGCTTTCACCTAAGTCGGCTGGGATAGACTCCAGCCCCCCAGCGACCCTACAGAGGACTAAGCGGTGTATAGATAATGGATGGATGATTTTTCTGCTGATATTTCTTAAATGTTTGCACTATCCCTTTTGCTGCTGTAACAATGCAAAGTTCCCCATAATCCCAGTTAATAAAGGCTCATCCTATGTGCTAATAGGCTGATTCTTTTTCTTTTAAATATCTTTTTCTTTTCCCAAATTGGGACAAAGTCAGGCTAATTGTTTACCCTTGTGTTCAGTCTATAAGCTAAGCTAAGCCAACTAGCTGCTTAATGTAGTTTAATATTCAGCATACAGACAACAGTCAGGCCCAAACTTAGACATAGCAGTGATACATTTTGATTTATTCTGCATTTTTATTTGATAAACAGATTTCTTCTGGCTCAAAATATGCCACAAGTTCAAGGGGTATTTTGGATCTGGCGATTTTAGTAAAAGAAGCGTTTGTTTCTTCTTCATATCATTTCCAGCCAAAAGAAACCTACTGGTCAAATAAAGATTCACTCCAAATCTAAATTTGGCATGAGCATGAGTAATTTTGTGTTTAACTGTAAGTTTGGCACCAATCTTCTCATCTAGCTCGCCAAGAAAGAAAAGAAGCATTTCCCAAAACATCAAGCGATTGCTTTAAAACACATCTAAACAAAGTTTTCTTTTTAAATACTGTAATCTTACATATTGCTGTCAGTTTATTTTTGCTGCTTCTCATCTCATTTACTCGTAGCAGTGCCATAAATACACTATAAAGTCATAAGATCCTAGTTGTTTGACATATTTAGAATTTTTCTTTGTTCAAATGAAACAGTATCTGTCGTTTATTTGCGGACTGGTTATGAAATATAATGATCCCATGGCTCCAGAAAATATCCATGCAGTATCAGACAAAGTCTAAAATGTCCCTTTGCTTCAGTAAATCCACACTTATTTTCAAACCGCAGGTCATCAGAGCTGCTTTAGTGTAAAATGCAGACCAACAGCAAAGAGACATGTCAATTTCTCACAAGTAAACAAGTCTGAAAGAACAATGTTTAAAGGCGAAAAGCGTAAACAGCCTTGATTAATGATCCATCAATCGTATCGACAGGCTTCCAGAAACCTGAAGCTCTTAACTGGAAATGCCCAGCAGAGCAGCCGGCATTATGGGATGTTGGAGCATCAGGTTTGAGTGACGTGATCCGAGAGATTTTTATGATGTGAATCTTCCGTGTCGGCTCCTGATAGGTGGATTTAATCATAGATCCGCTCATCGTAGACGCAAACATGGCATCCATTTCCCTGAAGCATGTTTTGTAGATCATTTCTGAGAAGACATGATCATGAATGTACATGGCCAGATTTGTTTTCGTCCCGGTTGAGCACGCAGCCGCAGCTTTGAACAGGTAGATCTAACAATTGGCATTCAGCTGATGTAAAAATCCTATCTGCTGTGGAAAACAAACCTAATTTCTACCAGACATGAGGTTGTTTCCCAGGTTTGGTTTCACATTGAGTAGATTAAGCCGCTCTGGTCGCAGGATCCCTGTTGGCTCGGAGCCAGCGCTGCAGCTCTCCTCTCTGAAGGTTTAAAGAATTCATTTTCAGGGGGGGAGGCTGCTGAATAGGTCAGCGTGGCTCTGCTTCTCTATCGATGGGGGCCTGCTGACTGCAGGAGGCTCGACCTAAACCCGGGACATGTTATTGACCGACCACCCCCGAGATGTCGCTCCACGATAAACACAGCCGGATAAATGCTGAGTGGGGGCCTAGTCGTCCCACACACCCACCAAAACAAACCCAGCCGCACCGCTCGCTGTGGTCGTCTCTAAGTGAGCAGCTCCCTTTCATTATCAGCTCACTTCCTAAAGGCCTGTGTGAGTTTACACCGACATAAACTTAAATTCAGAGTACCGATGCACTAAAAAATAAGGCACATAAGTGAGGATGAATGCATTTCTGCCAGCATTTGCATTAAAGTGTTTCCCTCGTCACTCAGGGGTCTCAAACTCCGGTCCTCGAGGGCCACTATCCTGCATGTTTTAGATGTTTCCCTCTTCCAGCACACCTGATTCAAATGATCAGCTCATCATCAAGCTCTGCAGAAGCCTGATAACGATCCTGATCATTTAAATCAGGTGTGTTGGAAGAGGGAAACATCTAAAACATGCAGGATTGTGGCCCTTGAGGACCGCAGTTTGAGACCCCTGCTTTAAGCACAAACTCACAGCCAGCCTTTTAAAAACATCCTCTGGAGCTGCAAGTGTTTTTCTGTGAGAGACTGTCTATCCTACAGCAGACCGACTCTTCCCTACTGCAGTGTACATAGAACCGCGTGAATTGGCCTTTACTCCGTCCCAGGATTAACCTATTTGAGTTTGTGACAGCTTGTGTTTAAGCATTTCTACAAATGCCTAATTCGATCTTTACTATTGTAAGAGAGAACACAAGCAACGCATCCTGTTGTGTTCACACAGTATCTGGAAAGGCAGCGTTCTCCTGACGTGTAGCTACACACACTTCTATAGCAAAGATAGCAGCTGAGACCAGATGTTAGAGGTTTAAATAAGACATGTTCCAGCTGTCAGCACATTGGGAGGTTCTAGCAACTCGCCTGAAACCCTGGATTCTAGTTGATATATCTAAAGGTGTGTGCTTACTTTACCACTGACGTTTTCCATGAGACTGATTCGTTTAAAATTAGACAAACTATGAACTGACTACACAATATCAACTGCATGTTATTTGAGTAGATTACCTTGAATACATACAGTGCATCGGGAAAGTATTCATACCGCTTTACTTATTCCTCATTTTGTTATGTTACATCCTTTATGTTCCGTTTTTTTCTCTCAAAATTCTACACACAAGGGTTTTTTATTTTTAATAAATCTGCAAAATTGTCTAAAAAACTGTTTTCACTTTGTCATTATGGGGTATTGTGTGTAGAAGTTTGAGGGAAAAAATGAATTGAATACACTTTGGAACAAGGATGTAACGTAACAAAATGTGGAAAAAGTGAAGCGGTATGGATACTTTGTGGATGCACTGTATTTACTCAATAGGCACTGTAGAGAAATTAAAGTTTACTTGGTCTAATATTTCAAAGGAGCCAACAATTTCATGTTTTCATATGTCTTTATGTGTGCACTCTATGACTACTCATGTTACTCATGCAAAAGCATGTTCAGCTGAGATCAGGGACTACAGTAAAAACTAAATGGACCAGCTTGAAGAAAGACACTACACAAGTTTGTTTTATAAAATATTTTATACATGAGGAGGGTTCTTTTATAACATAAAACAAATTACTGCAAAAATAGACATAACCATACATTAAAAGATATAGCAGAAATAAAATACATGTGATGTGGACCGTGTGTGTTAAACACTGGAAACTGTAATATGGATGTGGAAAGTCAAACCCATACTTCATCTGTAGTTACTTTGACAATCTGATCAACATTTCATCACAGATGCTAGAATTAAACATTCACTGTAGCGAGGGTGTCCTTGTTTGCCCACCAAAGTCAGGTCTTTTTTTAAACAGATGCAACACACGACAAACAAAATGAAGTTACAGAAACACACAAAGCACTGCAAGACCTACACATTTCACTGTGGATCAGGTGAGATACTGATGGTAAACAGGAGGGACCAGTGAGACAATTCCCCCCATCTTTAGGGAAACCTACGTCCACTCCTGAGCACAACAAACTAAAGGGAATAAACAGGCCAGTAAAGAGAAGCTTGGAGGGCTCATATGACTGTGATGGTGACAGTGATTGCCTGGTAACAACTGGCTAGTATGTTAGCTTTAGCTTGCCAGCTACAGGTGTTTACTAAATAGGACTGCAAGTAGTCATGATGTGATCAAACTGCAACTTTCTGGTATGACTGGACCTTCAGAGTCAGGCTGATGGCAGGGCAAAACACCAATATTTAAAATAAAAAGGTTTGACTCCAATACTGTCCAGGATCCTCATTAAGACACACTTTAGAAATGATCACTTTGTAGCACAGAATGTATATTAAATGAAACTCCGATTATGCACATCTTGAGACCCAAAAGCACAAAAAGTATATATCAGTAAAATGTCAAAGCAACATAATAAACCACTTTAAATACAAAAGGTTCCTTAGTGTTCTGGTTACCTATTCCTGCTGAGAAATGCAATGTGCAACGAAATGATGCACAGGAAGTGTTCTTACTCCACCGCTGTAGTTTTAGGATACGTTAACATCAGTAATTCCTTGGTTATTCTTTGTACTTTTACACGTTAACATTTACATGCATTCTGTTGCCAGACCACAATAAATCAGCGGTGTGCCTTCGTCTGTGCATCTGTGAGATTCTTCCTCTTTTTCCTTTATTCTTAATTCCACTTCAGCACTGTCCAGTGCTCTGCCAATCCTTGCTTCATTTACATTTTACCCTGCAAAATATGGGGAACAAAGTGGAGGACGTTTCCTGTTAATATAATATAATATAATATAATATAATATAATATAATATAATATAATATAATATAATATAATATAATATAATATAATATAATATATTATTATTATTATTA
>OMNN01097310.1:3941-14519 GCA_900302755.1 Chromis chromis
TAAATAAAAAGGTGCAGTTTAAAAGTCCAGTTTAAAGCTCAGAGTTGAGCAAGCGGATGGCCTGAGGAAAGAAACTCTTCCTCATCCTCAGGATCAGAAGACTTTGAAGATTAAGTAAAGGTTAAAAAAAAATCAAAGGAATAGCTTGACATTTTGTGAAATAAAAAAATGCAAAGCTATGATCTATAAATTATGGATCCTCCAGTTTCCAGTGTTTACTCTAAGGTAAGTTTCCTGACTGCTGGCAATAGCCTGATATTTACTGTACAGACATCTCACAAAACTGAGAAAGTGAGAAAGCATAATTTTCAAAATATTGAACGACTCCTTGTACAATTTTATTGAAGTTTCCTAGCCTCTTTAAAAGCCCAGACTGGAGATTTGCAAGCCTTAACCCCCTAAATACAAACACTGGAATGTGATGTATATGAAAACATTTATAAGTAAAATACCTACCACAGTAGAGCTTAACTGACTTCTGAGGTAGAGAAAAGAGAGTTTAGTAAGTCCTACAACATTATATTAGCTAATAGTAAGAGTGATTTTCTTACAGATCCTAAACCCTTTATGCAGATGATAGTGTCTTCTCTGTATGTGGGCGTAATATAAACCTTTACGCTGATGATACGATTTTGTACTGTCATGCAGATACTGTTCGTTCTGCTGTCAAATCCCTTCAGTGCTGCTTTTTCAAGTTACATTCAATAAACAAACTAGTTCTTCATGCAGATAAAACCAATTCATGAGCTAAAAATACTGCCAATATTTAAGAATCTTGTCATCTCTACTATGAATGGCACAAATATTGAAAGAGTCATGGAGTGCAATTATCCTAGAATTTGGATCAATGAGAAGCTGACATTTAAATATTATGTGTTCAAACTGGTGACTATATTAAGACAAAAAAAGTTTCTTTCACAAGGAATATTAAAATATGTTTCTTGAATCATCTTCTTTACCAGTTTTTGATTAAGGTGATATTTTATACATGCATGCCTCAGCTGTGACTCGTCCTTGATTGCTGTTTATCACTCTGCATGAAGATTTACCCCATAAACCCATAAATATACCCCCCATAAATACCCCATAAATATAATACTCATCAGTATTCGCTGTGTGCAAAGTTTGAGTGGCCCTTCTTCTCCATAAGACCTGACAGACACCGAGTTTTACTTATTTATAAGGCCCTTACTGATTTCTTACCCCCATACATTACCTCATTGCTAACTTTTGCCCTTATCATAAACATTTATTCTGCAGGTGCCGGCTGTTTTTTTTTTTTTACTGAGTTTGGAAAATCCACTTTTACTCACTGTGCACCTGCGACCTGGAACAACCTGAAGAAACATTATGAAGCTGGACTCATTTTTATCCTTCAAGCAATTCAGGGTTTTTATTTTTTAACATTAATTTTACTCATGGCTGTTCTTGTTTTAGTTGAGTCACTCGTTTTAAAATTTTAAATGCTGTAATTAATGTTTTTTTTTATTACTTTACTAACTTCGCCTTTTAAGCCTTTTAATATTTTCATTGTCCAATTTTCTCGACTTTTATTTTCTTACGTGGCTACGTTGTAAATGAGGCCTCCGTAACTAGATTTATTCTGTGTTTAATTAAAGGCTGAATTAATGAATGGATGAACTTTATTTTTTAGATAAGGACCTTTAAAATTCATTTTCTTATGGAAAAATGACCTTTATATGTAGCGAGACGGATATTTAAAGTTGAAAAACACGCTTGAAATTGTTCCTAATAACCTCAAACATACAGTATAACTTAAAATTGTAATTTATTGTTATTTATTGAACATATACGCCATTACAGTTATCTTTTTAATGAGCCAAACTTGGCCCACATACTGACTCAGCTACTTCATTAGTCCGGCTCTATAAAACCTGCAAAACCCTCTAATATGGTCCTTTACATTCACCACAGCAAGTTTCAATTAAGCAGGGGAGGCTTTTGGCACATATACTAAATCTCTAACAAGCAGACACTGTATTCTCTGCTGTATTACTCCACTGTGAGCTCCTCAGTAATCCACCTGCAATATTTGAGGTTAAGCGCCTTGTTCGGGGCTTGAAGGTGAAGGAAGAACAGCCACATTACTCATTCATTCTCACCCTGCCAGTCTGAGCAGCTCAGCCGATGACCTGCGCTTTATAGTTTGCTGCAACATTGCTGAATAATGCATCTGCGCTTCCTGCTGTGTATCTCCATTCGGCGGCGCATCAGCAGATTTTTTTTTCTCCTGAGCTGTAAAACGTGAACTGTATTCAGAGAGCTGTACTCCTGCTTTATATGGTAATATACTCTCACACTCATGTCATATTAATGGTCGCACTTCCCGCCCTCAACGACAGACACAAACAAGGTGCAACGCTGCAGCTCGTCTAATTAAAGTGTGCGAAGGACATCAATTATTCAGTCATACTCAGTATTTATTGTATCTAATACCAAAAAACAGAGAAGATAATCGCCCTGGGTCCTTTGTCACTGTTTCTTTGTCTTCCATGCATTCATAACCTTAAAAAAAACTGGGCTACAACAAAAGATTACTTCCAGTATTCATTATTATCTCGATTATGTTTTTGATTTAATGCTTCATACATCTATAAAATGTGAAAGTAGCTCCTTATCATTCCCCATCTCTCCCTCCACCTCATTTCTTTCTACTCAGGTCTCTGCTACAAAAGAAATCTCAAGCTCACAGACGAAACCTGATTAAATAAAGATTATATACTGCTGTCTTTGCCTGGTCTCCTTAGCAGAAGAGATTTCCAACCTCAGTAAGGCTTACTTGGTAAAAAAAAAGTTTAAAAAATCCTCTGATCTCTTTATTGTTGTCTATATTATAGCAAACAATACCATAAGGATTATTGTAAAATATATCAAAGAAAATGGTTTGGACAAAACATCTTTAAATGTCAATTTTTCACTTGTCAAAAATGTAATTGGGGCGATTTTCAAGCAAAAATACCAAACAAGTCCTGTTTCTACTGTCTCAAATGTGAAGATTCGAAATTATTCTCTGCTTTCCATCACTGTAAATTGAATATTTTTGTGCAGTTGATCAGACAAAACAATATAAAGGTATTGCTTTAGCCTCTGAGAAATTCTGTCCTTTTATTGCTTCAACAATTGGTTAATTAAAAACTATCTGATTAGATAACTTTAATGGAAAATAATCATTAGCTGTAACCTTACACAAATCCTCAGATATGAGAATCTGTAACTGCCGCTGATTATTAGCGGCTCTTACGAGTTAAAATAAAATTGTGATATTTCGTTAAAATTACTGTATCTCATGTGTGTCATTCAAGGATTTGCTCTAAAACCATTTGGTGAAAAACTAAGAAATTCTGTTCTTGATGCAACCTAGAAGCCTTTAACGACCAAGGTGCAACCAACATGAACATTTTTTGGGGGAGGGATTTTGGGGCAGAACTGGGCTGAACTGCAGGCTGTGTGTAAACAACAGACTGAAACAACTATGGAAACAAATTAAGAATGGAAGAAGTGAAATATCTTAATATATTAGGTAGAATTCCCATTTGTTTTTTTCAAGTATTGGTAGCAATTCTGGGAACTGGGAAAAATATGGTATATGTTGATTTCATTTTTTTTTTGTAAATTTTTTGTAAAATAAGTAATTAAAGAAATACAATGTTTTTCTTTTTTAAAGATTTATTTTTTGGCCTTGTATGCCTTTATTGGATTTAGTGGATAGAGTTGGAAACGGGAGAGACTGGGGAAGGACATGCAGTAAACGCCCAAGGTCGGAATCAAACCCGGGACAGCTGCTATGCCTCTGCACTTGGGTCACGCAACATAACCCTTAGGCTATCAGGGCGCCCTTTTTTTAATTGAATGATTTATGGTATTATAGCCGTCATACTGCACAAAACACATTTTTGAGCTCTTTTTTCTTCTAACCATGGTTGTTCCATAGAGATGCAGGACTTTTTATTGCAGTGAAAAATGAGCCCACTTTGAGTAAAAATGTGACAGGAGCAAAGACTGCCTAAACACTCTTTGGAGTTCAGAGGGTTAAAACCACTTTGAATGGACTTTCATGTAATTAAAGCCACTTCTGTGGTAATTAGTAGAAAAGTTAAGACTCCCTGTGATCCATCCTTTGCATCCATTACATTTATTCTGTGGCTGTTCTGTCTGCCATCATGTCTTAAAAGGGTTAAAAAAAGAGGTTTAAAGTTGATTCTCAGCCTTGGAGACAGATGTGTGATTTGATACAACAACTATTAAATGGATCTGCTGGTGTGACTGATCAATTTTCTCCAGATTGATTCAACACCTTTCGTTCTCTCTATCTTCCTGCTCTAACTCTATTATACTACTATCTGTCTCTCTCAACCTCCCCCCCTTGTCTCACCCTCTCCATCTTGCGGTGGAGCTCCCTCATGCTGCCGTCCCACTCCTGCCTCTCCCGGTCAAATCGTTCCATCAGCTCGGTTCTTTCTCGGCTCCACCTCTTCTCTCCGTGCTGCAGCTTCCAGCGGAGGTCCAGCGACGTGCTGTGGCTCTCGGCCAGCAGGCGTCGATGCTCCTCTCGCTCCTGCATCATGGCCCACTCTGGGTCTCCGGTCGGCTCCCCTTCACCTCCCTGAGCCTCACCTCGTACCTGACCCTGGGCGTCCTCCTCCAACTGGTCGAAGAGCAAAGAAACAGTGGTGATGGGTGGGATGAGTCATTATTAGGCTGCACAAAGAGATTATAAAACATTATAGAGCAAAAACAGTGTCTTTGGAAGGAGATGTGTGCTGTTAAATGTCATTTTAAAATGCATTTATATTCAATTTGCCTTCGAATTAACAGTTTTTTTTGTAATTTCAGTGAAACATTGTTTTATTTTGAAGGAGCAAAAGGCTTAAAAAGTTTGCAGAAGATAGAATGAGCCTCCTCCAAATAGTTTTTATCTGTTTTTGTCTCCCCGGCTTTGGATCGATATGTTTTTAGAGCTTTTCCAAGTTTTACAAAAATGCAAAAAGTGGTATCAGAGGTATTGAGATATCTTTTAATCTTTTATTTGTTTGGATTTTTTTTTTCTATCTATCTTTTATGTGTACTTCTGTCTTTCAGTTCAATAAAAAGAAAACAGAAGTGAAGCCGAATGTTCACCCAGCCGCAAAACAATAAGTCAATGTCAAAGCAGATGAGAGACGTGACTGACAAGGTGAGGAGTGAAGCCAGCGTTTGTTCTCGTGCAACAAATGATGAAACTGTACGAATGAGCTGAAAATCAAACTGGGGCGGATCAGTGTCATTTTGCGAAATGCTGCAGATGAGAAGGTTTATTTCAAATTAAGCCAGCAGCGATGTCTGTGATAAGATTTGTATGAACAAACAAACACATAAGCTTTATAAAAGAAACTAATTTACCAAAGAAAATTGATTCGGAGCAAAGTCTTGTGGGAGAGATGAAAAATCACAACAAATTAAAGGAGATGTAAGACGTAACTGACAGCAATGTGCAGTGGATGGTGTTTGCACAAAATCTGGTCAAACCGAACCAGATTCAAGTTTATGCATCATGATTATACAGAATACATATGACAAACAGTCTATGATAACAGAATAGTCAATAAAAGCTTGACATTTTGGGAAATATGTTAATTTGCTTTCCTGCTGAGAGTCAAATAAGAGGATGAAAACCCCTCTCATGTCTGTATGACAAATAGGTATGAGAAATAACCAGCTATAACATCTAGTTAGCTTAGCTTAGCATAGAATCAATACTGGATACACACCATGGTAGTAGGTAGCTAGCTTCTTATTGTGTCTTCTGTTTTATGGCAGGTAGCAACCAGCAATAAGGTGCAATACTTCCATCTATTATGTTGTATCAACCTGATATTGGCCCTGGATTATTTACATGCACACTATTAAATAAATATGTTATTAAATATCACAGTTATCATCAATAATGGAGTGACGTGAAACACCTTCTGCAAGACATAAAACACGATTACTTTTCAGTCAAACATTTCCGTAGTTGTGTGCCTTTTTTGCAGCACGTTTCCAGATTTGCTCGTACTTTTTATACTTTAAAAAAAAATTAAAATGCTATGCCTGTCTTTTGAAATAGGTTTTGTACTTTGCTAGTTTTTTTTCTATTTCCATATACTTTCTCAAGCTGCAGTGACCTGAGCGCTCGTGGCCTCGCAGAGTAACGAAATGTACATCAAATCTCAGAATAAACAGACGAAACAACACTTCTTGCAGTGAGTAGTAGGAATATTATGTTTAGACTAAGCAAGGCTAACTGTTTCTAGTTCACGAAGCTACACATTTACTGCATAACAGTATTGAACTTCTCATCTGATGCAAGAAAGTGTGTGAGTGTATCCCAAAAATCTTGAGGTTCTAATGGAAAAATGAGGGGAAACTGAATATTAAGTGGTCAAAATCATTTAAAATCAAGTGAAATTAACTAAAAAATTAAGAGAGCAAACAAAGAAATAATCACTGATTTTAAATTTCTGCTATTCACAAACACACACAGTGAGATTATTAGTTGGTATCATAAATAACCGATGGTTGTTTAGCAGCCAGCAGAGACCGACAGTTAAAACTTGAGTGAAGGCCGCCCTCCCAAATTTATATTTCAAACTGCACTCTGGTGGTTACGAGGAGGGAGAAAGGGAGGGTTTGAACCGAGGACTCAGACGTCCCACAGAAATCTTCAAAGCTGCAGAACAACGAGCTGGGAGCTTCTACTTTTCTGCAGAACAGAGCTTTGTAATCTTCAGACAGGCTTTGATCCCACAACATAATGGTACAAACCAGCAGCACTGCAGCCGTGTGAAGAACGAGTCAAGGCTGTCCTCAGAAACAAGCTTACGTAACCCCCATTCACAAATGTTGTCTTGTATACTTCTTTATCAGGTTTTAAAACTGTCTGATTAGACGCCAGAGAGGGTGACATGTACATTAATATCCGCTGACTGAAAGCTCAGGGTCAAGATGTGAGGCTTTATAAATATAGACGGTTATTTAGGACTGAGCTGGAGCCCAAACCGGAGCATGAAACATGAGGCAGCCTGACATTAATATCTCCTCATAGTGATTTAAATAAATAATCGCTGCTTATGTCCACCTATAAATACACAGGTGAGGGTAATTTCCAATTCTATTCTGCTCTGCTGGGTGGCACAATGATTAAAAAGCATATTTCTAAGTCTTAATCAGAACGAAGCACGGCGGAGCGAGTGAAGAGCTCAACATTGTGTTATCAGTACCCTGTAAGTACATTAGTTCTCAGCGACCTCAGCTCTGTGGAAGGATTGAACCATGTAAGAGCTTCACAGATTAAACGCAGCAGAGTTAAAAAGATAATCTTCCGCCTATTGCTCAAACTTCTTAATTGGTTCCCGAAGCTGCGGTTTCCTTCTTGCCAGATAAAGCTGAAAGGCGATGCTCTGATAGAGTGGGTTTATGATTTTATCTCCCAACAAAGTGGTCAAGGAAGAACATATTCAGTATCATCAAAACTGACTGTAAGCTCAGTTTTTCACATTGGTGAGCACCTGTATTGCTCATGCTTCACCTCTCAAAAATCACGAGTTAAAACTGGACACAGCAGACAATGATACTGCCACCGCCGTGCCCATAAAACACACTCATCTAAACTTAGATTTAGTATCCCTCCTATACAAACCCAAAGTCAAGTGCAACAGTTTAATTTATAACAAGGTTCCTCATGACAACTACAGTATATCTGCAACGAAATATCAATTACCTTTACCCATTTAAAAAATTTAAACCTGCAATAATTGTTTTTTTCTGCACACTTGGAGGCATCAATATACGTACCATATACGTAACTTAGCAAACAGTTGCTCATTTGCACATCATCATTCAGTTTCAGTCATGTTTCTGGCCAACAGGCAAAATGTTAGTCCTTTTTTAGCTCTGTTTTTGGTCTCCCCCTACTCCCGAGGGACATATCTGCACTATAAAAACAGTATTTGCGCTGTAGTTGAAGTGAAGTAATGTTTCAAATAAATCTCACTTATCATTCTGCTTTGGTGAAGGCTGTTGCAGATTCTATCCATTTGAAATTACAGTTTGTCTCTTTAAATTGGTATTCTAATTCAAAAATATGAAACTTAGGTTTACTGTCCCTTTGTGATTGTGCATCTGACGTTATGACGTCCATGTTTCTTCAAGATGTTTTGATGCAACTCAACTCGCGTTTTCTTCAACTAAGATTACAGAATTTAAAAAAAGGGAAAGAATGGAAATCTAATGACAAAATCATGGTTTACATTTTCCATTTGGGTTAAAGCAAATAATAAAGTTAAAAAAACTCTTTAAAATGACGATGCAGCAATGCTCATTTGAGAAGAATCAAATGATATAGTGAATGTTATTGCAAATTGCAGATTTTTCTCACATGGTACAAGCCTTATAGCGACCCAGTGACGAATCAAAAAGGCACAATAGCAATGGCCGCCATTATTCCCAGTGTTGAATTTGAATGAAGACACTTGGTTCACAGGTGTTTTGGAATCTGATCAGCCTTCAGACTCATGGATTTGTTCCTCAAACTTGCCTTTCTGGACTCACACTATGTTCAGCTTAGTCCCTGTTTTGTTTGGTTGGTCTGAGTATATTAAAACTATAAATTTCCTGGCTGTCAGGGCAGAGTTTTAATGTCCTACAATGTTGTAAATGCTGTTTTAGAAGAACACTTTGGGTGAAAACCCTGCCAGGAGGACAAATTTCAATATTTCTGATGCTGACACCAAAATCAACAATCAGCCGCCTTTTCTAAAAACAACCATCAGCTCTCTCTTGTAATGATATCAGATGAGTTGTTCCCAATCTACAAAGTATTTACACTCCCATTAAGACTATACAAGCTGTCTTGAGACGGGCACATCGAACAATCAGGCACAATGCTGAATTAATTAGTTTGCACAGTGACAGAATATAACCATTATGCAGCGCCAAGCAAGTGATTCATCATTATTTTCTTGGATGCCGTCCTTCCTCTTTTAATTTAACTGAAGGCTGATTACGAATTGAACTGTGTCCATTTGTTTGTCAGATGTGATATGGATTAAGATTATTATTCACTTCCCTGCTGCACCTTTAAAGTGACGTGCGGAGCTACGATTAGAGGTCAAACTGCAGAAAGATTGGTGTTTCTCCTTGTTACCGGTTTGCCCCGAGTGTGATTTCACCCATGCATGAGGCAACATGTTTACTGTCGCCTCGCTGCTTACTGAAAGCGCCGGCGGTTTTTCCACGCCAGATTGTGTCCTGTCCCTTTAAAGGTGGGCGCTGAGACGCCATCTGTACCTGAGCAACCTGGCACTTCATCTCTGCCCACTTGACCTCCCAGGCGGCTTTGTCATTGGCGTAGGACTGCTGCAGTTGGCACCGGCGCGACTCCTCGTCCCGCAGCTCCTCTCGAAACTCCTCCAGCAGCGTCCGCAGGGCCTGCAGCACTCGCCGGCTCTCACCAAACTGCAAAACGATCAGCGAAAAGACACACATTTGGGAAAAATGTCAAGACAGGACGCTCAGGCTCACATGTGTGCACGGCAAGTTCAGCAAGTTTGCTCCTTATCGGGAAAATTATGTCGGGCTTGTCTCTTGTCTTTATCTGCCCGTGTCCTTTACTTCTATTTAAAGCACTGGGATGAACCTGCTTTGTAAGTGCTTCATAAATCAATTTAACTTGACCGTCTCCATCCTGTTTCCTATCTCGCTCTGCTCTTTTATCCTTGTCCCTTTCTTGACCTCTGCCATCAAAGAATTGAAACACAGCACTTACACTGATCAGGTACAACATTACAACCACCTGCCTAATATTGTGTTGGTCTCCCTTATGTGGTCCAAAATGCTCTGAACCACTGGGCATGGACAAGAGGACCTCTCAGGGTGTCCTATGGGGTCTGGCACCAGGACCAGGGCAGTGGATCCTTTGGGTACTCTGGGTTGTGCAGTGGGGCCTCTGTCAATCAAACTTGTTCCACTGCATCCTGTTGATGCTTGATCAGAATGGGGTCTAGGAAGTTTGGAGGTCAAATCAACATCTTGGGCCATTGTCATGTTCCTCAAGATGTTCCTGATTGTTTGATGTTTTTACCATGTGGTGGGGTGCATTTTCCTGCGGGGGTAGGCCAGTGACATTTGGGATTTCCATTTGCATGAGGGAGTGTGTTTGTTCTGGGACAATGTTTATTTGGGTGTCTAAGTCTCATCAACACAGATGCCAAAATCCAAGGTTTTCCAGCAGAACACCACATAGTACCAATGGTCATAATGTTGTGGCTGATCGGTGTATCTGCATGTAGATATAAGCTTGACCTCAAGATATCCTCTGTTTGATAACGTAAAAAATCATTAAAAACTAATTTGGAACTTCTCAGCAATGCAGTAATTAAAGCTGCAAGAGAAACTTTCATCATCTCTGGATCTGGATTTGCATTTATAAGGCTTCAGGCTACACGAGCAGTGACATCCAGTGGAGCGCAGCTAAAAGAACAGCAGGTTTTCCTGAGTTTTCTGCTCAGAGAGGTGCTGTTGGCCTCTGGTGGTCCTGCT
>OMNN01097311.1:0-24417 GCA_900302755.1 Chromis chromis
AGGCTTAGTAACTTCTTGGCGTCTCTTCTGGCTTTACAGCCTCACGGTCACAACAAATTGTTGCAAAGATATGATGCATGGCCAATATTTTGTCCAACAAATAACCCCTGTAAAATCCTAAGCTGTATCTATCACTTCCTGGTTTTTAACAGATCCAACAAATGAGATGTAACTTGTCTTTCTTGGTTTCAGAAACCAGGATAAGGTTTGATCATAGTTTTGAGTAACTTGGATATATGTTAGCTGTAGTACTTCCATAGAAAACGGGATACTTTGACCTGTAAACACCTTAACCTGAGCACCTTTTTCCTTGTCGGTAGAGAAATGGTAAGTGAGGCATACAGAACAAACCTGCACACACATGATCAGGGACCCGAATACTGTCGAACCAGGTTTCTCATGTTCCAGGTAAAAACGTCCCCAAATATATAACCACTAGGCTACCAGTGGTGACGTAGTGGTTTGTGAAGCGAACTTGTAACTGGTGGGTCACTGGTTCGAGCCCCCAGACTGGCAAGAGGTTGAAGTGGGGAATGTGAGAGTGACCACTTCTCCCAGTCACCACTGTGGGCCCTTGAGCAAGGCCCTTAACCCCTGACTGCTCCCCGGGCGCTGCACCGCGGCAGCCCACTGCTCCTTGTATGTATAGTTAAGGTTAACTTTGAATAGGATGGGTCAAATGCAGAGAAGGAATTTCCCCAAGGGGATCAGTAAAGGTTACATTATTATTCATTATTATTATTATTATATTCCATTATGTTCTTCTTACTTTATGGAGTAGTTGCAGACCAGCAGCGTTGCTTCTCTCCAGGTGCTGCCAAACACCTGCATGTTGGAGCACTTCCTGACAGCGCATCCCACTCTGCTGGTGCTCGCCCAAACCATCTGAGAGAAACCACCACACATGTTTTTAACACTCATGCGCATAAAGTGAAACCATACATGCAAAAGTCACTGTGCAAAACTACCCCCCAATCTGTCTCCTTCATTTATAGCAACCACAAAACTGGTGTTTCTGTTTTTGTATAAAGAGCTGCTATACAAACAGATGTAGAGTCACTGAATGAGTGAACTTAGCTCAGGCAGCAGATTGTTGGCTGCAAATAAACCTGAGAATTATTTTATTTGTCACCGTCAGATTCCAAATAATCAAAATAAAATGAGTGTGATTGCACTTAAGACTCACCCTCACACCCACCACTATTCTGTTCAGCAAAACTGATGCATTGGTCCTGCTAGCTAGTGGATTTTGTTGAGGAAAATAAAGCCTGGATAGAGATATGATGACTGTCTCTGGCATCTCCTGCAAAATCCATCATTTTTATGCATTTATTTTTATTTTGGACATTAAATTAAATCTTCTTCACCCTCCTCTACCCAAATCATTTTTATACAGTTCCTAATAAATCTATTACAAAATAATGAAGACGTGAGGTTTTCAGAGGCTGATGCCATTATTTTTGGGAAAACAAATAATAACTGATGGCCCTTAGTGCTCAGTGTATTGCAGTAAATGTGCCTGCTGTGTAAATGTGTGCAGTACTGTGCAAAATTTGCTGCTACTTTAGATATTTAGATTATCATCCATTACAGAACACCATCATGGAGGCATCTGATCAGACCCGAATGCATTCTGTGGAATAACATAAACTCCAAACATGATAATTAACCATTTAATTAACCAAAACTGAAGATGTCCAAGTAGGAAAGCTGAATCTCATATTATAAATCAAACCATGCCAGTCATTTTGAACATCTTCTCTTCGCATTCTTTGCACACCACATTTTAGGAGACGTCTCCTCGTGATCATACATCATGTTTAATTTGATCTAAGCTGTAACTGAAAGCAGAAAACGTACCTGAGTGTAGTGAGAGCACACAGATCCAGTGCATCTGTTGGGGTAGGAGAAATGATGCCTCTCATTGTACCAGGACTTGACCAGATCTGTGATGGACTGGTACCTGTCACGTCCAGCACACATTAAAATTCATTAGCACACAGTACACGCAGTACAAAAACAGCTCTCTGTTCTATTTTTCACACAAGGTCCATCGTTCTATTCTGTATTCAGGGGCAGACTGTAAATCTGAGAGCTCTGCACTACCTTCCTGAGGTGATTGACAGGTTTTGGCCCATGTATTTCATGGCTTGTGTCGGACCGTGATCCCAAACGCATCGTGAAGCCCAAGAGTCAGCCGACTTAGCAAGTCCCTCATCCCACAGCTGTAGGAGTAACAGAGAGACAGAGAATAAGAGAGGGGATGTAGCAAAAAGCAAAGCAGAGCAACACCACAATTTCTAAGTAAAAACACAGCATTCAGTGTTACATATTATCCTCTGGGGTTGTTATTACTGGTGGGCTCACATGTAAGCAGCATTGTATCCTTGTAATTGGCTGCAGTGGTGCTAATTCCTCCTCTAAGATCCCTCACACTTTAATTGTCAGACTATGAGTAACTACCATTAGCTAGACGCTACAGAGCCTGCAAATAATAATAATCTAACCTTTATTGATCCCCTTGGGGAAATTCCTTCTTTGCATTTGACCCATCCTATTCATAGTTAACCTTAACTATACATACTATACTAATCAGGGGTTAAGGGCCTTGCTCAAGGGCCTACAGTGGTGGTGACTGGGACAAGCGGTCGCTCTCACTTTCCCACCTCAACCTCTTGCCAGTCCGGGGGCTCAAACCGGCGACCCACCGGTTACAAGTTTGCTTCACAAACCACTAGGCCACCACTGCAAGTTCTGTATAATTTAAATTCCAACACCAGTGTCCTTTGTTTATGCGCCTTAATATGTAATTTATTATGAAATATCTTTTAAATGCCAAAAGCAACAGACTAGAACACTTATTTCACAGCAGTACTACTGTGCATAAGGGAGGCCACATCAGCCTTACATGTTTGGATACACTCCTACTGTACACTGACTTCATACAGTGTTACTAAAAATATGTCACAGTACTATGCATGGCAATCATTCCTGTAGCTAGGCAACTGCCATATGTAGCATGAATGAGAACTGGTTTCTGGTCATGAATTAAAACAGCCAGTATTAAAATAGTCTCCTGTGATAGTGGTTATGAGCTCTCCTGATTCAGCAACACATAAGATGTTCACAGTTTTTATCAGCACACAAAAATCCACTACATTCAACATTTGTCATGGGTTTGACTTTATTTACTAGTATATTAACACATTACATGCTACAGAAAATAAAAAGGTAATTTCAATTGTCTTGAAAGAATATAGTGTTATAATAAAATGGCACATTTTGATATTAACACAATTTCCACTGGCATTCTGCCACCCCTTCCTTTGTATGAAAGGAAATGAATGACTTCATGCAGGGTTACTAAAAAAATACTTCTTGGTGGTTTCATCGGCAACCCAATTTATAAGATAATGATTTATGGAGCTAAGCACCTGCTATGTGCAGTGTGAGTGACAAAGAAGCATGATTTGATCACAACTACACAGATAAAAATGGACTGTGTCGAAAGCTGGCAGTAAACGCAAATGTTAATTTCCTAGACCAGATTTTTCCAAGACGTCAGCCAAATATTTTAAATAGTAGATCTTATATATATAACATGGGTTTGGGATACGGCCAACTTGAAAATTAAATGTGAAGGCAGGACAGAGCTCGTCAGGCAAAGCTATAAAGGTCATAAAGGTCAGAGAGACTAATGTGTGGGAGCAATTAGGGATAATTACAACCCTAAAAAGGAGAGCACATATCAATGCAGTGTGAAAGCAGTAAGTGCATTCTGTTAAAAATCAAATTTCATCTCCTTTAATCTCATAAGCACTGGCAGAGAACGCTTTCAGGGAGGACCTCATCATTCTGAATATTGTAACAGTGCCACCTAAAGGTGACATGAGGTGCTGGCCAGAAATACTGTAGCATGACATCTGAGAGGAACCCTTCGCTTGGAAGAGACACAGAGTTCTCACAGGTCAAATTTAAATTGGACAAGGTTCGCTCTGGCAAAGGTCTATGCTACACACCCAGCCTGCTTTAACCCAAACCAGTCTGCATTATGATACATGAGGGTGATGATTGTCAGGTGTCAACAAGTCGATTGATTCAATCTCAACAGAAAACAACCTTTTGAAGGGGAAAAAAAAGGCAATTTGTACTACAACTTAATTTCTTGGCAATGAAGAAATGGCACAGGGAAGAGATAAAACAGTAAAAGGAAAAGTCCATTCTGGTTTGTGCACTTTAACTGGATGAGGCTTTAAATAAAAGAGTGGTAGAGGATTAACTGAGGATGCACAAAGGAAACACAGGCTGATAAGCCCGAGGATTAAAAGAACTAACCGGTGCAAGGTGGCAACAAGATTATTAAAAGGTTAAAAACATAGGGCAGGTACCAAATAATACCACTTCGTCTTTTCTTGGACACATTTGACAAGATCTGAACACAGAGCAGTCCGTTTTTGCTAAGGTATATTCAGTGAGCTGAATGGAGAGCACTAATATGAGAAGACAGTACTAACTAACATGGTGGACAGCCTACATTCACTCTGTTCAACTTCAATCATGTACATCAGACGTAGAAAGAGAACACATGTGGCCTCGTGAGGGCTGGGAGCAAACAGATGTGCCCCACCCCGAGTCAGTTCATCCATTTTGCACCACCGACCCATCGCTCCCTCCCAACATGCAGCAGTAAAAAGTGTTTCCCCCCGGACAAAACCAGCTATGAAGAGAACTACAAAGATAACAAAAAAACAATATTTAGCATGTAATGATAATCACATAGTACATCATTTCATAACAATATGTTCTTTTTTTCTTACAAAAGACTACTTGGTGGTACTTGGTCGTAGGTGATGGGTGGATGGGGGCTGAGGTGAGCCGGGCTGGGAGGTGAGAGAATGTAGTGTTGGCTTTATGGCCACCTCCTCAACAGTGTTGCAGTTTGTCTGGTTCGCTGCTGGGCCTGCTGTATGGCTATAACTACACGAAGTCGCTCCTAGCTGCTGGTCTTAACTCAGTTTTATGTTCTCCGTTTAATACTTGGTGGAAGGGTGGGGTGAATGCTGGACTGGTCCTTGGTCTGCTCCTCGAGAAGAACTGTACACCTCCAGCTGACTGAGCTCTTTCATTTCTATCTGAGGTGCAGTATTTGTCGGTTAAATCTTCTCTCTAAAATGTAGTATTTGAGCCTTGCTGTTCCCGTCTTTCACAGTCTTGGTTTAACCCAAGGTAATGCTGCATTCATGTCCAATTAGAACATTGGTAGATGCATATTTTTAAACTTCAAAATACCTTTTACCTCAACCTAGGAACATATTAAACACAGTCAGAAAACATTATTCACTCATTAAATGCTCACTTTGTGACGTAAAGAAACTTAAATTCCTTCAATAACTGTCTGGTAAAATGAATATTAGTGAAGACCCCGATATCTCCACCAATGACGTAGCAGTCTGGACAGATGAAAGGCAATTGTAGAAAAAATAATGCTGCCACGGCAGCTTGACGTTTACTGTGTTCAAATTCATCACTTCCTACATGCATGCACTGGAAGTGTGAAAGAAGGTCAGGATTAAAGGAATAGTTTGATATTCTGGTAAATATAGTTACTCGCTTTCTTGATGAGAGTCAGATGAGAACGCTGATGCTGGTACACTACATATGAAACTAGAGCCAGCATGCAGTTAGCATAGCACCAAGACTGCAAACAGGAGCCAGTCCAAAGGTAACACTAGAACTCCTAAAGCTCACTAATTAACATGTCAAATCCAGTTTGCTTAATCCAAAGTGTAAAGAAAACAACTTAACGTTTAGCTGTTTCCCCCTTCTTTCAGTCCATGCTAAGCTAAGGTAACATCTCCTGGTTGTAGCTTCATACTTTCAGTGCACACAAAACAGGAATCAATCTTCTCACTTCATTCTTGGCAAGATCTCAAAATGACAAACTATTCTCTTCGAAGACAAAACACATAAAAACTGTGTTGTTACTATTCAGCTTATTACTGTATTTCCAATCGACATGAATGCAGCATGAGTGACGCTACAGCGTTGAGACCGTGATGACGGATGAGGATGAAAAATGCCACAGTGCTGAGCAGTTATCTTCTGGCTCCGACACAGGAAGAGGAAGTGGTTGAATTCTGAGGCGAGGAGTCTCCTGAGGAGTGAGTGTTGATAACGTGTCCGTGGCAGGGACACGACAGAGGGAGGGACTAAAGGGTGTTGCCATATCCATGGAACAGGAGATTCAGTTTATCTTCCGTGTTCCACAGTAGAGAATATGATCCAAGTCAGTCAGTGAGAGCAAGTGGAGGAGGAGGAGGAGGGCGGGTATGATTATTTAGGTGGGTAGAAATGGAGAATGTGTGCAGTACAAGGGTCCAACGAGGGCCGGTTTTTGTTCTCAGTGATTCTCTGAAACTGTACTTGGCGCAGGTAAAAGCTGAGACAACATGAGGGAGGGGTGGAGCAAGTGTGTGTGCAGAATGGGAAGGAAGGAAGGGAGAGAGGGAGAGGGGAGGAAGGGTCTAATACTAGTGTCCAGGTAGCGGCCCGGCTGTCCGCTCTCAGCTCAGTTCGTCCTCGGCGTTGTGCTGGTCCAGCAGTTTGACGTGTGTGAAGGGAAAGTGGCCACGCTTGCCTTTACATTCCCCCTCCCACTGGCCGTTCACGTTTATTTTGGTCACCTTCACCATGTCGCCCACCTGGGGAGGCAGAGGACAGACAGTGTCAGAGAGTGCAGAGATGTGAGCAGCAGACGCAACAACAACTCACATGTACATAATCAACAGTCCTTCCGAGTACACTGTAGTCACTGTAGTTATTTAGCAAGTAAAAACACAGCTCAGATATGCTTCTTTTGTCCAGTATCTACAGAAAATTCCCTGCCTAATTAATTTATTGTTTAGACTATAAATTATATATATAAAAAAAGAAGCCACAATTTCTCTCAACCCCTCTTCGTGTGTCGTTTGCCTCTTTTATCTGGACACCAGTCCAAAACCCAAAGACATCCTGTTTACTGTCATGCATGTCAAGGAAAAGCAGGACCTCTCCCATTTAAGAGGCTGAAACCAAGGAGTATTTGAAATTTTGATTTGGAACATAATTAATGGATTCATTCAAAATAGTCCCCAAGTCATTTTCAGCTGAACCACTGATTAATTCTTCTAGCTCTATATTGACTGAAAATGAGAAATGTGGAAATGTGTGCTAGCATTTGTGCTTCTCTCTACTTTTTGTGTTTGACCAATCATCGACCTCTATCTGTTCGAGAAGTATTCCAAACAAATTAGTGGACGATGTGAAAATGATCAGTAGGTGTGGGGCAGCAGTTGGGTGGATGTGCATGTGTGATTACAGTTGACCTGCACAGGCAGAGGAGTGGCTGCTCCTGTGTCACTGAACCTGAGCAAACAATTACTAACAGACAGTTCCAAAGTTCAAGTCTATATGAGTGACGACTGAGTAGTCAGCCGTGGATCAGTGTGATAACCTGTTACCGGTGCTGACAATCCTGCTCGTGTTTAATGTCTGACTGGCAGCATCTGCAGGACGTGTTTTAATGTCCTGGATATGACACCATCAGGGCTGCAACTAAAAATAGTGGGATGTTTTAAATTAATTATTTGTTCTTTAATGTCAGAATGAAAGTGAAGAGGCAAATAGCTGGTTTTGTTCCACCAGTAGTTTGTTGTTGGTTATATAAGTGATCAAAGTACAGGACTTCTATGAGAAAGTTGGACCTTTAGCTTCAGGAAGGACATCACAGGGCAAACTGAAGATCAACTTTAAAATGTACTATTGGGGTGCGCCAGTAGCCTAGCGGTTATGTCGTGCGTCCCATGTGCAGAGATGCAGTGGACGTGCCGGGTTCGAGTCCTCCTTGCATGTCCTTCCCCACTCTCTCCTCCTATTTCTGACTCTATCCACTGTCTTCTCTAATAAAGGCATAACAAAAGCCCAAAAATAAATCTTAAAAAAAAAAAGTGGGCGCCCCGATAGCCTAGCGGTTATGTCGCATGACCCATGTGCAGAGGGGTAGCGGCTGTGCTGGGTTCGAGTCCGACTTCGGCCATTTACCACATCTCCTTCCCCACTCTCTCCCATCTCTACCTCTGTCCACTATCCTGTCTAATAAAGGCATGAATAGGCCTAAAATGAATCTTAAAAAAAAGTACAATCTGTAACTTGTTTGAAAAAGAAGGCTGAAAGAAGAATAACAAAAACTTCAAGCTCACGGATGGGCTACGAACAAAGAATACTAAGGTTGTCTGCCTTATTGTATGTGTCATATTCATAGGGATTTATCTTATGAATCACTTAAAGATTGTTAAATGTACAACATACAAGTAAACAACCTCAGAAAAAACACACTGAAAACAAGAAGACAGCCACAAACGTTTTTTTTTTTTTTGCTGTCTACAACTCTTCTCCTCCAGTAAACTAAATTAGACTGTTCTCACCAAAGATATTTTGCTTAACATCACATAAGTCAACAAATAGGAGCAGATCTTCACAATTAAGAACCAGAAGAAACAGGAGAAATCTGCCATCTGTGCTTGAAAAGTGACAGAGGAAAATAACTGACGAGTACGGTTCCAGCTCTAATCTTCTGTGATGCAAAATGACGGTATTAACTTGAAGTGACTGTTAGCGTGCCTCGCTGCTGCTTGTGGATATCATTAATTAAAACTGCCGGCTGCTGTCTGTGTGTTTTGTGGGTCAGTCGTTATAAAACTATTGCATTAGGAAACAGTTTTAGTGTTTTAGTAGAGCAACAGTGGGTGTTTTTCAAAGATGGTGCACCTGATGTACAAACACCAGCAGTTGCTAAACCTTTAGTCAGCAGGTGCCGATGCGTTTTGAAAAAAATACTGAATCTCAGAGCTGAGGTTCAGCTCAGGACATCCCCAAGCATTGCATTTAGGAGGCTTTAAATAGAGGTGCTGAGAGGTCTGTGAAATGCTTTACCTCTGGAGTCTGTGATTCTGGAGAAAGATTGTTGAGATTTAGCCTGTTGTTGGCATATTTAGACAGTTAGCATCGTCCCTTTTGCTCCAACTGCCCCCTTTTCCCCCTGTTCTGTGCATGAGCGCGGACATGCACAGGACACACTGGAGTAGTGAATCACAGGCTCTACCTTGAAGAAACTATCATCAGTACAGAACAAGCCATAGCCATTTGACAGATACTAATCACAGCCATTTGTTCACGAAGTACTGGAAGGTGTTTGGCTTCCTATATGCTGTATGTAGGAGGGACACAAAATATCACCGATGTTATGCAATTCAGTGATCAACTATTCTGATGGCTGATGTATTATTGTTGTCATATTTCAAACAGTTGTGTACTCTCTGGTTCTCCAATGTCTGCTGCTTATCTTTGTCGTTTAATGAAACCTCTAATGACATCGCTGACATTTCTCACATCTATTGATTTGGAGGTTTTTAAATCTTTATGCAGATATGTTAATGCCTGGTGGAAACTGGGCTTTAAGAAATTGTTATAGGTATTTTCACAATTTGACAGACAGACCACAAAATAAAACGATCATGGAAACAATTAGTAGTTGCAGCCCTAATTTATCCCTGGGCTACTGATCAAATTTGCACAGGCGTCCATGTATAATGCTCACTGCCCTTATCTCCAACTATATGCATGGACTTTGAGCTTTGCAAAGACTGGAAGTGGAGCTTCAATCAAATTTTATATTAAACTGCAACTCCATGATGCTAAAACGTTTTATGTTTTGGAATTTAGAAATCAAGTAACGGAGGAACTTTCATAATACTGCATGAACCAGGAATTGCACATGGCAAGTTTGTTTCAGTTGCTTAAGATAAAGAGAGATCTTCACAATCTGTGGCTTTACTGAGACAAGGAAACGCAAGCTAATGATTAACTGTCTAGTGCCGCCATGCTGAGTCACTAATGGCCAACTAGAGTCAGAAAACAGCCTGCCTTACGTGGGCCAAACCCAAAAAGACTACCACAGGTGGGAGTGGTAGAAACCAACTCATACAAAAGATTTCCCTGCCATACATAAAAAACTTTTTCTAACTGAAAAATGAGCTGGAGAAAAACAAACCATCCAGCAAAAGCTCAGTTGACTCCACACAAGAAGTAAAATGTGGGTACAGACTTAAGAGGCTCAAGACTGGATCTGTTCTGGTATCTTCAGCAATGCTGTTCAGCAGCAGAGCAGGAGTGAAGGGAGCATGCTCAGCCCAGCCTGCCTCCTAGTCCCACTCCTGGCTCAGCTGGACTCCTGGCTTCACAGAGACCAGAGGAAATGGTGCTGTTCCCAAACACAAACTATTTCCTTCCCCCAATGACCTGCTCCGTGGGAGCCCCGCTCTCACTTCCGGACAGTTTAACAGCCCAGCCACTGTGAGCAGCAAGCACAGCTTAATGGCTGTTTTCATATTTGGGTACCCTATTAGGTTCAGATCTAGGCGGAAGACCAAGTGCCCCTCACTCGACAGCAGCAGAAGTCCACTAGGATGAATTACTAACTGTTACAGACAAACTTTATGTAGGTTAATCCGTAATGTCACTAGATTGATCTGTGAGAACGAAAAATAAAATGACCAGATTATCAAGAAAACCTGACTGGCTGAGCACCTTCTGACCCCGATTCCTCTTCACCCGGCTCAACAAATACAGAGGAAGAAATAACCAAAATCACAATGGGGAAAGAAAGCCAAAGAATGTGAGCTCAGTCTTGATAAGCTTAAAGGGCTGGACCTGCATCCTTATTCCTGTCTCCTGTTTTCCAACGCATGTCAAAATAACGTAATTTATTCAAGAAAAACACGATTCACATCCATATTTACCTCTAAGGCCAGGGCAGTCTTGTCGTAGGCATTGGGCACCCTCTTCTGTATGGCCCTGGCATACACAGGTCCATTCTGGAGATTTGGGAGGGGGGTAGGCTGGGCGTACTGACTGGGGTCTCCCAGCAGTGGAGCACCAGACTGGGCTGCAGAGCCATCAGAGTTCCCTAGCATCCCCATCCCACCCGGTGCACCCCCAGGCGCGCCAGGCCCCGCCACAGAACTTGGAGACGCCGGTCGGTACTTCTCTACGTACGGCACTGGGATCATCCCCGTCCGGCCTTCAGAGTTCTGGGCGTTCCACCACTGCTCCTCTGGCTTCTCGAGAACTCGGAGTATATCACCCTTCCTAAACGGGAGATCCTCTTCATCGTTGCCGGGGAAATCGAAAAGCGCTCGCACATACTCGTCTTCCAGGCGTGGCGGGGGGCCTCCACCGGGGCCACTGCTCATGAAGGTTGGGTGTTTGGACTTGTTGATGGGTTCTATCAAGGTGGTGGTATCCAAATAGTGGATTTTGTAAAACTCTAACAAAGCAGGGAGAGCATCAAACTCCTGGTCACCAATACGGAACCTCGGAGGAGCCAAACCTGGTCAAAATGAGGGAGATGGAAGAGAAAGAAGAGTCAGAAACACAACATGATATCATTCGTTATCTAAAACACACCACACCTGCTCACACATGTTCACATCAGGGTGATCTGAACTGTGGGCTATTTATGCATCCAAGCATGATGGAGGTGATTTCCAGAATGACCAGGAAGTATTTTTGTTTCCCTATTTTACATTTTTTCCCCCATGCATGTTTGTTTTGTTCCTTCAAATGAAGGCCTGTGTATCTTTGAAAAGAAAAAGGTATGAGGAAATACAACAAATACTCTGCTGCAATTCAAACACAGGATTAAAAAAAAAACCTAGATGGGGCAGCGTCTGGTCAGAGTCTGTCACAACCTGGCAACATGAGAGACTTTTAAACATCTGCAACTCTTCCAGTTGGTAAATCCAGCTAACATGAAGGGTGCACCAGGCCAGAACTCACACTGATACAGTCTGCTATTTTAAAAGTCACACCGCCCACCACGGCGTCTATAGTGACAGAGACGTCCGTCAATTTATGATTTCCTCCAACAATGTGTCGTATAATGTGTAGTGAGTGGTCTGTCTGAGCCCTCAAATCATGACCATAGGTATGTTAGCCTTTTAATAAGCCAACGTTGAACTGAAACACGTTTCACTGAGTCTGGCCTGCCGTATTCCCATACTGGAGACTGGAAAAGGCACTATTGCGCATCTCCTTTGGTGCAAGTCATGCAAGAATGGTCACATCAGCATCTCCATATACCGAGCCCCCCCTCTCCGCTATCTTACCTGGACCGGATTGTCGGTTGTTGCTGATGCTGTTAATTATGTAATGCGAGACTTTGGAGTTCTCTGACACCGACAGCACGTAGTCGCCGGGGCTGGTGATGGAGTCCCGGACCAGAAACACGCCGTGCCGCTGTCCCTGCAACAGAGACACAGCCTCCTGCCTGCTCAGCCGACCCCAGTACCAGCTGCCGCGGTCCTCCGCGTCAAAATTTCCGGCCATGATAACCACTCCAAAGCCGAGGCTTCACCGGGGCCTTCCCTGCTCTCCCTCCCGTTATCCACAAGCAGAGCCTTCAACTCATACAAAAACTTTAGCGCCTAGAGCACGTTTAGTAAACAGGCGACCTCCGCAGCTGGCCGTTTGGGCATCAATTCGCCGATACAGGAGCACAACCGCGTTATAAAAAGGACTCTTGTTTGGTTTGTAGCCAGAATTCAGCTCTATCAGTCACATAGGAGGTTTTAGCGGCAGAATTCCAGCTACAATCCAGCCGCCGATGACAACTAACTTCAAAAACTGAAATGGCGGATACGGGAAAACAAAAAAAGACCCCACTCACCGGAAGTGACGGAGTGACTTGTCAAGCAGCCGAACGAATATTGAGCTCTCACGTTTCAAAATAAACCTTCACTTTACAGAGACGCCTTTTAACAAACACACTTAACAGATACAGTACAAATATAACAGCAGCGTTTGTTAAATCGTACTATATGACGCTGCTGTCGTTTATTACCCAGTACTTGGACGTTTATTTTATTTTAGAAAAGAGTCACATTTGTAAGCTTTTATGTTGGTAATAGTCGGTAAACCGCTTTCCATGCTCGGACTAACTCTGATGCACTTGACAGCCTGTCCTTCATATTATTGTGAAACCCGCAGCTTACCTTATTATTGCGCCAGATCCGCAGCAGTAGATTAATTACACTGCAGACACTTTAGGTTTTGCACACACAATTATTATCTCTCAAATAATATCTCGCAATTTTAACTTCGTAAGTGTAATGGGCGAGTTGCAATTCGTAACAATGACCACTAGGTGTCAGCCAAACACTATTAAAACATACCTCACTGCTGTGGTTTGACATCTACTTTTAGAATCTTTGTCCATAATTTAAAAAAGTAACAAATAAACAAGTAACAATTTATTAAATTAGAAACATACACACGTTATTTACTTCTTCACAGAACTGAGACAATTAACATACAGCACTACATTTATGCTAAGAACTGTACCTCTCTCAAAGAATTTTACACTTGGTACTAATAAATACTTTTTAATGGCTATTAAACATTAACCAATGTCTTGTCTGAACAAATCTTTTTCCTTTTATGCCAGGAATTAAATAATATAACAGACTCTCATGTCTGTATAATAAGTATGAATGTAGAGCTAAAGAGAGATTAGCCTAGATTAGCATAAATACTGGAAGCAGCTGGTCTGCCTCTGTCTAAAGTTCAAAAAGACTCTTACCCAACATCTCTAAAGCTCATTAATTCATATGCTGTATCTACTTTTATCTGGGTCACAAGAAGAAATGTAGAAATTACCATTTGTAGTTAACAGGAAGTTAGGTGCTGTTTCCCTCCTGCTACCAACATTTATGCTAAGCTAGGCTAAACACCTCCCAACTCTACTCAGCACAGTAATAATTACAGTCAAAGTTATAATCAAATTTATTTATAAAGCATCTTTAAAACCTACAAGAGTTGAACTGAAATGCTGCATAATTGAAATAGGCTAAATAAATAAATCAGCAATAAATAAAATACAAATGTTAATAAAAAAGACAATACAATTGCTACACAATACGAGATGAAGTCAATGTGTCAAGTTCTACTTGAATGCCGAAGACGTGGGTGTTCAGCAGCAACTTATAAGTTTCTAAGGTTTTAGCAGTTCTTACAAGACAAAGGTAAACTGTTCCAGAGATTCTGAGCTGTCAGGTTTCACCACCTCTATATTTGTGTCTGGATCTCTCAATATCCCAGAGCATCTGGCTGGCCGACCTCAGTGCTCTAAACAGGGTATAATGATGCAGAGAGTTCTGCTAAATAAGGTAGAACCAACTAATTTAAAACCTTAAAAACAATCAAAAAATCCTAAAATCAACCCTGAAACGGACAGGCAGCCAGTTGAGAGAGGACAGTACTGGTGCATGCGATTACAATTTCTTTCTCCTGTGAGAGGATGCGTATTTATACCAGCTGCTGATGTGGAGGCGATGACTGTTCTACACCTACATCCAAAGAGCTACAATAGTCTAACTGAGTGGTAATATAGCCATCAATAACTTTTTCACATAGGCCTTGACCTTGACAAAAAATTTAATTTGTAAAAAGCTAGTTTTAACCACTGCATTGATCTGTCTGATAAATTTGAAGCAGCTGTCAAAGATCACTCCAGAGTTTTTCACAAAAAAACAATTGTATGAAGCCAAAGAGTCAGGCGTGCTGCCAGATTTATTCAAAAGGTTCGGTCAACCAAACATAATGATTTTAGTCTAATTTTCATTAAGGGCAGTGGTGGCCTAGTGGTTTGTGAAGCGCACTTGTGGGTCGCCGGTTCGAGTCCCTGGACTGGCAAGAGGTTGAGGTGGGAAAGTGAGAGCGATCACTTGTCCCAGTCACCACCACTGTGGGCCCTTGAGCAAGGCCCTTAACCCCTGACTGCTCCCTGGGTGCTGCACCATGGCAGCCCGCTGCTCCTAGTATCTATAGTTAAGGTTAATTATGAATAGGATGGGTCAATAAAGGTTAGATTATTATTATTAAGATTAAGAAAGTTTAGATCTATGCATGTTTTATCTTTTAGGCAGTCCAATTTCACTTATACAGGCAGATAGATTTGTAGTTCATCTGCAAAACAATGAATGATCCCCAATGGTCATATATAAGAGGAACCTTGAAGGACCCTGCAAGTGAGCAGAGCTGCAGTGGAAGAAAATTCAGCCAAGTGAACTGAGAAGCTCTTGCCTGTCAGATAACTGAGGTTCATTTGAGGACGGTACAGCAAGACACGCTGTTCAAGACATTTAATAAGAATCCACTGTGTCAAAGGCAGCAGTCAGGTCCAGAAGGAGACAAGAACATTGAAAACTCCTTAAATAGCTGTTTTGAGGTATCACTTTTCTCATCTTGGATCTGGAAACAAAAGCAAATAATTGCAACTGCAATGTCAGTTATAGTTTCAAGGGTACTTCAAAAGGTTCTCGGCCTCACCAGAAAACATCACAGGAGAAAGACTGTTCTTGCATCATTTTTCAACATAGTCTCCTTTAACTTCAAAGCACTTGGTCCACCGATGTTCAAGCTTCGTTATCCCTTTGCAGTCACATCTTGAGCCTCTAGACAAAGACAAACAGCATGATCAACTTCATCATCACTCTGAAAATGGCTACCAGGCACATGGGATTTCAGTTTGGGAAACAGGTGGAAGTCAGACAGTGCAGGTCAGGTGAGTAAGGTTCATGGGGCAACAGTTCAGAGCCACATACGGCTGCTTCTGTGCTGTGTGGATGGATATATTGTTCTGATGCAACTGTAGGAATATTGAAACATTCTCCTCTCCCTTTTTTTATTGCTTCAAACATATGAGATTTTGTGGACAGTGATATAGTAGTATACAGTCATGTCCCAAAATGGGGGCTACGCCTCTTATTTTGGGGGTGAGGCAGAGAACGTTTTGGAATACCCTCATATAGGCAGCAGTTATAACATTTCTATAAAGACATATCTTACAGTTGCATCTAATTATATTGTCTATCTGTTTACACACAAGTGGGCGATTTACCAACACACTGATGAACTCTCCTATCTAACTAAAACTACATTATTGTTTATTATATTTTCTAAATTAAATTTTTATTTTCTCATTATATTTGTTTTCAGGAGCAGGGAGAGGAGAAAAAACTCTGACCTTTAAATAATGACTTGATTAAATAAGAAAAAAGAGATTTTATAACAACCATGGGGGGGCACATGACACCTGAATAACCTATTTTCGCTTAAATGTTTGCCCGTTTTTTTTTTTTTTTACAGCAATATAACTGTAGACGTGGATAACCATATAAACCTGTGTAGCAGAGTGCACCAGCAGCTTTTTTGTTTATTTTTTTGTTCTTGGGGTTTTCTCTTACCTGGGGTATGTGTGTGTGTATGTATGAATATGTGTGTATGTATGTACATATACATGTATATATCTTGTTGCAATATTTTTTTTTATAATGATCTAACCTTCATTGATCCCCTTTGGGAAACTCCTTCTCTGCATTGACCCATCCTATTCAAAGTTAACCTTAACTATACATACTAGGAGCAGTGGGCTGCCGTGGTGCAGCGCCTGGGGAGCAGTCAGGGGTTAAGGACCTTGCTCAAGGGCCAACAGTGGTGGTGATTGGGACAGGTGGTCACTCTCACTTTCCCACCTCAACCTCTTGCTAGTCCAGGAACTCGAACCAGCAACCCACCGCTTACAAGTGCGCTTCACAAACCACTAGGCCACCACTGCCCATATCGGGATTTGTTTTGGCCACAATCATTGCATAGTGAGAATCTAATATCATGACCGCCCTCATTTCAACCCAACCCCTTTTCTTATCAAAGTATTTGGAATAATTTACCACAGTGAGCCCATAAAAAAGAATAAGTACAATTGCATTAAGCACAGATGGCATTTTTCCATATGTAAATTTGCTCTAACACAGTAACAGAAGATGCGGTCTTGGCGGATCCTCCTTCACATCAAGGTCTGTATAATTCTGCTGCACCCTGGGCCTCCACGCTGTTAGCAGCTGACACCTACAATCCAGAGTTCTCCAGCAGTCACAACATTCTAACAAAAAAGTAAAAGAGGGAGCATTTATTTTCCGATCATAGAATTTATTGGTAAGATTCATGGCAAAACAGCAAATAATAAGGTTTCACAATTTTATTTTGAATTAAAATGAATGTACAGAGTTTTTTTTTTTAAATGGATCATGAAAATAAAATAACTCTGGGGAAAGGGAAGACACTGTATGGAGAATATTAAAGAGGTATACCGAGAAATACATACAGAAGAAAAAATCATGGAGGGAGAAAATCCAAGGCTACAGGCACTAATGCCTCCTGATTCACATTACCATGTTTCTTTTTACATCTCACAATCAATGAGCAGAGTCCTTGAGCAAGACATTCCCGCATCATGCGGTCACGTGAAGCATTCATAGCCCAACCTGCTTTATAAGTCCAAGGTAAACACTACAAGCAGCTAACATATGTAAGGACTAGTCATTCTGCCTGTGGTGACGAGCAGAGAGAGTTGCACAGAAGAGAAAATCACAGAACAACAGACATGTGGCTACAATTAGACTAATAACACAGATCTGCAGTGAATTAAGTAATCTGATCAATATGTGACTTTCTGATAACAACAGGTCAACAGAGGGGCTGGAACCAGTTTAAATTCTTCTTAATTATCTGTATTTTCAAGCATTTTCTGGATCAAAGGTTTCAAAATAAAAGCCCACATCTATGCGGATACGTCAGTCTAATTCCAGTTGTGATCTCCTCCCTTTGATTTGCTGTGACCTTAACATAAAAGTGGATGAGTGTGGCATCAGCCCGTTACAAACACATACCTCTCATCTCCACTCTATGCAGTCAGCCCGTAACAGTAACAACCACAGTAAACCTGAGTCTGTAAGCTTCCACATGAGTTTACGCCCAAGAAATCAGGTCCAAATCAGACTGTACATAAAGCCAGCCATCCTCACTGAGCAATAGTGGATGGTATACAAACGTACACACACCGAGCTGAACTCACTGTACAACGATCAATACTGTTCGTCCTTCCACAGGGATGTAACTGCTAAAAAAAAACAAAAACAAACAATAAATACAATCACTGTGGGGAAGGACAACCTTCAGCATCACAATCTGTCTGCCTTTGTTTAAAGGGTTCAGTGTAATGAGCTGTTTGTTAAAGTGATTCTGCAGGGACAGTTGATAGCTTATTGTAAAGGTACATTAAAGGGATGTTTCTCTTTGTAATTAGCTTCAAACGCAATACCACTGAATTTCTGCAGGCTGGTATGTATTAATAAGGAGCAAGGCGATCATGATTCCCATACGGATGAGCAGATAACATAGAGGGCAGCTTAAAGCAGACTCTAAGTGGACGTGTAGGGTTTTACTGGACAGCCGTAAATATCATTTGATTTTGCCCACTCTAGATTACTGGTTTCTCAGCGTACTTACTACAAATATTTTAGATTACTTCAAACTGCTTGTCTTACTTTGAACGCTTCTGCTGAGTATTAAAGGGCCTATTTGGGCTCCAGAGGAAGCTGCTTGAAGTCTGACACATGTCACCACATATCACTCAGCATCAGTTGGGTCTGAAGACAAGAGTTAGAGAGAAGTGAGCTTACCAGACCTCTCTAACCTGTTTCTCATCTCTGATTGACAGTAGCAGCTAGAGGATACATTAGCAACAGCTAGCATAAACCACCTGAATCTGCTGGCAGTCAAGTTGCATCATGGGTAATGTAGGCACTGGGTCTTGTTAAGAAAAAATTCTGTTTGTCATCATATCACGGTGAGTCTGACATGGCATACAATGATGGATCAGTGGAGTACTTTTCAAATGGGTTCCATTTACTGATAGAGCAACGTGCAGGTGGATTTTTAAAAACACATACATTCATTAATCCGTCATATTTCAATTCATAAGTTTATATGTTTTATGGAACGCAACGACAGATATTCATATGAAGTTCTGGATGAGATGTCTAAGTCTGGACCGTGTGGGTCTTCGGGGCACACAGCAGCTTCAGGCCAGCCATCAGCAGCAGCATCTGGTTCTGGTGGTTCAAAGGAGATTCAGCTCGACAAAAACACTGCAAAATGTAGTACTGGTTTATGTTAGACAGGCCAGATGTGCATTAGTTTATGTTATGGGTGAGTATTGATACTAATGACCAATACTAGTTATCTTAGATTAAGATATTTGATAACAGACTTTACTGCACTGTGATGAAGCACAACATGATCACATGTCGGTTCCTCACCAAGACATCTGCTGGGTCTCTTCACACCACTAATTAAATTCTTACTGGAGGTCATTATTTCTTTTCACCATCGTATGCTCCTGGTCTCTTTGACACCCAGCAGGCTCATAATCATAAACCTGTGGTTTGTCATACACATATACATTTACATTTCAGCCTCCTCAGTGTCAAAACTACTCTTAGATCCATATTTCTTATTGTTAAACTGGACACATCTTGGCTCCTCTCCTTTTTGTGACATTATAATGTGTTTTTAGGCAGGTAGAAAATGTTCCTTCCAACCTACAAGTGGCTCTTTAAATGGCACAATACCTCACTCACTGATTCAGGCCTGTACTCAATAAACTGCTCAAGGTAAAGATAAGTGAGCTCAGTGAAACATGATAGCTAAAATCCTACCCTTTTATTTGCAAATGGCAAAGTGGCTAGACAGGATATTTTTTATAATACCAAAGTTTTAAATTGGAAATGTGAAAACGACGAGGCAGTGTGAGTGGTGATGAATCTATTTTCCGCTGAATCTGTAGCTGCCCTCAGCTCACCCCTAACGCTAACCCTTAGTCTCTAGTTTGGATCCAGCTCTGAAGATCTTATGATTCCCATACTGCAACTCAACACCCTCTTAACACCCTCACACTCCATTGCAGGTTGTAGCACAGGCTTTCTGTACCTCTGAACCTCAAGCTGAATCTAATGACATAGACTAGTTTTGCACTGCAGGAACTTTCAGGCTGTTTTAGGGCGGCCCGGACTTTTGCCTGGATTGAAGAACTGCCTCAGTAGAACCTCTTTTGTCGTGTTCTAGTTTGGAGCTAGTTCCTAACTAAGAACCGGTTCTTTGTGTTTCCACCACCAAAGAACCGGCTCCTGATGCTAAAAACTGATTCTTAGAAAGAACCAACTCCTTGCTGGGCCAGAGCTAAGAACCGAGTGCTTCGCAGCTGGGGGCAGGGTTATCGTCTGCGGCTATCAGCTGTGCAGAGGGACACAGAAGCACAGCTGACCAGCGATCAGCGGTGGAAAAGGACACAAAAATGTGTCCTTTATCTCCAGGACGTCTCTGGTCTGATCAGATGTATTGGAATGAATTCCGGGACACACGGAAGTTTTGCACACAAACAATCCTGTACAATTGTGTCGCGGAAACGCGGAAGTGCCGGCGGTGGGCAACACGGACCTCCGTGGACCTTATAAACATCGTTATAAAGATATATTCATCTTTATCTTTATCATCTTTATGAAGATAAACATAGATATTATCATCAACTTATTGCGTTTGTTTAACCGCTATGTAATGATACAAGCTTAGACGGCTTCTGGTGACGTAATGGCGTGGCTCCATCTTGGCTCCTCCAGTGGAAACGCAAACCGGTTCTTAGGAGGAACGGGGTTTGAACCAACAAAGCTCCAAACTAGAACTAGCTCCGAACGAGAACTAGAACCATGTCGGTGGAAACACGGTAAGAAAGGCTTGACTGCCGAAATGCATCAGGGTTTTTATAGGTTTAAATGTAACCAAGCCACTTTATTAAAGGACTTTTACACTTTTCCATGAGAGTGCCTTGGAGTCCCTCCTGTTTTGCATCATCTATATCCCATCCAAAGAGCACCTCAAACTTACAACTTCTGAGTCCAGTAAGCGCTCCTATATAGACTTTTCTCATAAAACGAGCCTTGTTCAGTTTAGCAATAAGAGTACTGCAACAATCTAAAATGACAGAAGATGTTGAGTGTGATTTAAAGGCTGGGAGGGCAGTCGTAGTGAGCTAACTCTTCTTCCCTGTTGATAGAAAGTGCCCAGAAGGATACACGTGCATGAAGGCTGGGAGGAATCCAAACTTTGGCTACACCAGCTTCGACTCTTTTGGCTGGGCCTTCCTTGCCCTCTTCAGACTCATGACCCAGGACTACTGGGAGAACCTTTTCCAGCTGGTTGGCACTTCTTTCATTTTTTGGATTCCATGTTCTCAAACTTGGAACATATTATGAAATTAAAAATTATAAGATAAAAAAACGTGTCCTTAGTTCTCGTAGCTTCTTCTTTGCTCTTAACACAGATCCTGCGGGCGGCTGGAAAGACGTACATGCTGTTCTTTGTGGTGATTATTTTTCTGGGCTCCTTCTACCTCATCAACCTCATCCTGGCCGTTGTAGCCATGGCTTATGATGAGCAGAATGAGGCAACTCAGCGAGAGGCCATCGAGAAAGAGGAGGAGTTCCAGCGGCTGCTAGAGCAACTCAAGAATCAAGAGCAGGTAACTATCGCAAAGAGTACGCATCTAAGGTTCAACCAGTTGGATTCACTAGACCAGTGGTTCTCAACTGGTGGGTCGGGACCTAAAACTGGGTCGCAAAGCCATTTTTAGAGGGTCGCAGAAGCATGCCCTTCCAAAAAAAAGTAGTGGTATAAAGTCTTTTATTTTAAAGGACGTGTTTCTTATGACACAGTTTGCTTTCAATAGCAGGATATTTAGTGGTGGTGACACCAGTAGTGGCCCACTATTAACCTCTAGATGTGGCTCTGCCAGCTTATTGGAGACATTTATGCTAAAACGTGCCAAAAATAAACCAACATGTGCTCAGAATCTGTCAGAATGGGACAAAATATGCCCAAAACTTGGCAAAAGTGTCCAAATATACCAAAATGAGCAAAAAAATAAGCCAAAATCTTCCCAAGCTGTATCAAAATGCGTCAAACTACACCCAGATAAACCTTAATTTGTTAACAGGAAAAATTTGGGTCGCAACCATTTTTAATAGAGACATAGTGGGTCCTGAGGCTGGACCAGTTGAGAACCACTGGCTTAGTGTACACTGTCATGCACGTTTGTGTGTCAGAATGTTGTTGGTCCATCTTTTTTCTGATGACAAGACAGCACGCCAATTTACATAATTCCCATAACCTCCCCTTTTCCCTCCCCTCAGCATGATAATGAGCCACTGCCATGGACGAACAAATTAAACAGAATGCTGCACACTCATCCAATCAGGAGTGCATTGGAATGTAGACATCACACACACACACACATCTTTCATAGTGGATGATCTCTTGCAAGTACACAAATGTGCACACACACTGAAATGAGCAATGCACGATACACACATTAATACAGCCTGAATCTCTCTCTTCCTATTCAACATTTGAGGAGGAAATGTCATACATAAATACTTCAGCTGTGTGTGTGGGCAAGAGAAGCAAAAGAAAACTCACACGACTACTAGCCTTTTATATAGTGGTTTCTCCTTTTCACACAAACACCCGCACACACACACAACCATAAATAAGGTGTCTAGACAGCACAGCCGTCAGTCTGCCCTCTGGTGTGTGTAGAACATACAAATCAACAGAGTGACACAGAGAGAAAAGGCTGGAGAGAGGGTAGCTTGTTAATAAATATGCATGATCTGTGCACTCCTTGAGGAAAGACTGATTCATCCGATTGCCTTGATTTGCTGGCCTTCGTAATGACGCACACACACACACACACATGCACAAACACATGCAGAATGACACACAGATCAGGAGGTATGTAAACAGTCACGTAATCAGGCAGAAGCAAAAACTTGTAGGCAGGCACACTCACACTCGAGGTATAATTTTTTACCTTCTACCCATTGGCTTTCTGTTAATATTCTACTTTTTTCTATTTTCATTCATCTTTCCTTTCATATTCAACAGTATTTTGTCTCCAAAGGTGTACAATCGAGTAGCCAGCACTTGTGTTTTTGCATGTATTAGCGTAATAAATACCATGTAATGCTCAGCTTTTAAACAAGGAAAAAAAGTTGAGTGCTCAGAAAAAACATGAATTAAACATCTACAATTTACTTGATGAATGTTATATGACTGAAAGCTCCAGAACAGCTAATAAATGGACCAAGGGTTGACAATGTGGTATCAAATGTATGTCAACTTTTTTCATGCTTATCAATTTAGATATATTTGTTACCTCCGCCAAGCATAGGTTATGTTTTTGCCGGCGTTTATCTGTCTGTTTGTTAGCAAGATAGCTTGAAAATTTATGAATGGATTTTAATGACATTTTCAGGAAATGTTGATAATGGGACAAGGAACAGGTGATTAAATGTTGGTGATGTTCTGGATTACCAAAAATGAGAAAATGCCACTTGTGGAAATCACAATATGGGTGGAAATGAGCTGTGTTACCGACCTGAGCCTGCTCCTTTAAGCGCGGTGGCTTATGGGTAATGTAGTAGTAGTAGATGAAGAGAAGTGTGTTGTGTGTATGTCCCGCCCGGCACTCGTGCTGTACCTTTTCACCATGTCTGTGACAAATAAAGGGATCCAGTTCGCCTGCCTGTTTTGATAGCGGCCCAGACGGCTTGTTACCAGCACAGAACCAGCTAACACAGTAGTGTCGTTTACTGAGGTATACGCCACGGAGCTGAGAAGGTAACAGCTGCTTGGCGGAGGTCTGCGCTCTCCGAGTGCTTTTCTAGTTCTGCTATTATTTCATAATTTGATTATAGAATACTTTATTCCCTCAGCAGCTATTAGTTTTAGTTAAAAGCATGTAAAAGTATGTAAAAGCACCAACCAGAGAAACATCTGTAAGCAGGGACTGTTTTAAATTATTGTTATTGTGGTCGTGTATAGATGCATGTGATTAAATACAGTGAAACATTAGCTTTTTATTTGAATGAAACCTATCAATTCACATATTTGTTTTCCTGTGTATAGTCTGGCTCAAGTTTCATATTTATTTCTATATCATTTCCTATGAATACAGTACTTTTGTGCAGCACCTAAGGACAGGGAAACATCTCCAGCTTGTAAATGCATTTCCATGAAAATATAAAGCCGACTTAATGTCAGTGTGATGATGAATTAGCCACCATCTTAGGAAAGTTTTCTAAAGTCTCAGAAAGTTCATTACACTGAAATAAACTTTAGTAATAAGTAAAGTGTGCAAAATCATCTGCATTTCACGGTGCTAATCACAACTCTAAAACTGTTCAATAGAAGTGAGACTTTTGCACTGGATGTCTGCAAGTCTCTGCGCATGAATGTGTGGAGAGGAAAGGAGAGGTGGGATTTAAATCTGTTCTTAAACTCAATAGGGCAACGCTAGCCCTTGGCAAAGACACACACACACACACACACACACACACACACACACACACACACACACACACACAAACA
>OMNN01097311.1:25954-43972 GCA_900302755.1 Chromis chromis
ATAAATCCATCAATTGTCACTGCAGTTCCTAAAAATATATATTACTTTATTACTACTTTATTATTTAATTATTAGCATCTAGCATTAGCACTAGCTAAATGGTAGCATCGGCACTGGTCACTACCTGGAGCATCTCCTGAACGGGCCTGGGTCAGTTGAACGTGGCAGTGATGGTTGAATTAGCAGTTAGCATTAGCATTTAGCAGCTAGCTAAATGGTAGCATCGGCACTGGTCACTACCTGGAGCATCTCCTAAACGGGCCTGGGTCAGTTGAACGTGGCAGTGCTAGTTGGATTGTGTAGGAGCAGTGTGAACTGGCCCTAGGGGGGTTGACTCTGGGACGGCAGAGTTCACCTCCTAGCCTCCTGGAGGTGTCGTGGGAATAAGCAGGAGAAACACCGTTGAAGGGAGGTTTCCACCTGATGACCCCCAGAGACGTGTTAGGAATCACTGCTCACTGGTATGTATAGTGACAGATTAGGGATACTAGGTCCTTCAGTATGAATCCTCTCTTTTTGAGCACAAGTGTCTTGTGTTTAAATTAACAATGATGCATTGTTATTCAATTCAACTACCCAACGTTAGTTATATAAAATAGTTAATGCACATCAATCAGCTATAACGGTAAAATGCTGCTTATATTTCAAGTATGTTTTTGTGATCATACTTATGGAGTTTTACCTAAAGGCTGCAGTAGGCAGAAACCTAGAAAATGCAAAAACAGAATTTAAAGATACAGCCCTTCCCCTGCAGCTCTTCCCTCTCCTCTCTGTTCTAAGCCCCACTCACCAGATGAGCACACGCTTCAAACATACAACATGCAAAATTAGCTAAAAGCTTAGAGTCAACATCCACTTGTGGCTTAACACAAGATTCAAATCCTGCACTCGAGAATGAAAGTCCTCAGTTTTACCCATTCAGCCACCATGTCCTACTTCCAATGAGCTATTTTTACGATCTCACTTGATCTGGTCTGAAAAGATCCGTTCGGCTAAAGTCTCCGGTCACAGGCTGGATTTTCTAAAGCCTGAAAACGATGCCAAGAAGAGGTGCAGAAGACTAGCTTCCTCTCAGACCACTTGAATTACAATATACTGAAAAGTTATGGTTGAGTTGTGCCGGAAAAAACACTGCCTACTCCGGCTTTAAATTATATTCTCAATGACTGTCATTGGCTTTAACTTGTAATGGAGTACTTTATATGTTGCACAATTCCACCACAACTACACTCACACTCAAAAGACCAGTTTGCATGTTTAAGGCCGTGGACTACAATTTGCATTACTGCCAGCCGCTCATTTTTTTCTGTTGATCTTGTTTTGCATTTATCTGAATACAGATGCAATTATATTGTGCAATAGTTGGCAATAGAGACGTAGTCAGCAGCATTCTTGCTGGCTGAAAATTGCTGCAAAACATAAACTGCTGAGAAGCATTGCTCTGATAAACTGCGTCACAAAAGCAGATAAACTGTGAAAATTATAACATGAATCTGGTTGGAATGACCTTGAAAACAACATGGAGTAATAGGAATGGACTACACAATGTATGTTTTATATACATTATATGTATGTATATATATTATCTGACAGTCTGCTTTTTCTTTTGCTGATTGAACAGCGCTGTTTCCCTTTCTAGCATAATGGTTTGCTATGTTTTGTCTCTTTCTATTTTCTTCCACAAACACTTCATGGATCTACTTGTTTTTTTTCACAATGTCAAATTTCAAACACTCAGACTTATTTATTTCACAATTTGAAATTACTTGCTTACTTGTGAGTCCCTTGACTCAGTAACCGCATGCGAGTAAAGCCACAAACAAGTGTTTGCAGCTGCCAGCGACCCTAAACAAGTCAATCTGCATACACCAACACACCCACACATTCACACACAAGAGTACACACAGGCTGGTCTTCATCAGGCAGCACTGGCACGGCGCCCTGAGACGTCGGCACACATCACGGGCACAAAGGAGGGAAGGAAACAGACGAAAGAAAGAAAGAAACAAAGCCAGAAAGACAAAACAAAAGAGAAAAAAGGCTAAAATAAGCACACAGGAAGAAACGAACTGCGGCGGACGACGGGACGACAGAGAACTAAAGAAGGCTGAGAAATAAATCTGACAAAGCATACCTCGTCTGATCCACGCCACACTGGGAGAGCAGGAGGATATGTTGCTCTCGATTGCTACAGGGTCCACCTGTCTGTCTGTCTGTCTGTCTGTCCTCCTGCCTGCCGGGATCTTTGTCTGTGTGTCTGTCTGGCATCTGCACCTCTGTGTCTGCCTGATGTCTCATCTTTTCTAATGTGCCTTTGTGTGCTGGCCAGTGTCACATTTTAATCTGTAGTTCACTTCATTTGTATATCTGTGTGACGACTTGCCTGTCACTTTGTTTGTCTGTATTTGTACTTTCTGGCTGTCTCTGTAAATCTCTCAGTGTTCGCCTACCTCTCACAGTTTGTGCATATTTGTTGTGTCTTGTCTGGCATGTACAGATCCAGTCTGCTGCTGTCTGTCTGTCTGTCCGCTTCATGCCCAACCCTTTACAGACACACACAATGAAGCACAGATGGAAAGACAAACCATTTTCCGTACAAAAGCAATCAGACCAAAAAAGTGCAAAAGAAACACAGACGCCGCAGTTAGCAGCCAATGAAGTTTAGCGGCCATCTTGGAGGACATGCAGCAGTGCACAACAAGCCAATGGGAGAGGATACCTTCGCTTATGAAAGTATTACAGATGCCCGACTGTCCCGAGTGTCCTTGCATCCCTCCGTGAAAGCTTTGGATTCGAGCCAAGTCGGGCATCCCACACCCACAAGATTTCCAGTGTTCAATCCCAGCATGCCTTGGCACGACACTGAGTGAGTGCTCTCACAGCGGCAAAACATAGGAGAGACAGAAAGAAAGACAGAGAGTTTGGATCTCTGCCATCTCTTTCCTTGTAATGAGCTAATGAAGCAAGAAATGCTTGGATACACTTCAAGCATCAACATACACGCAGACACACACAGTGGGCACAATAGCCCGAGCCAGCACAGACAGCAGGCATATTGAACATGTCTCTCGTATAGATTGCAACAAAAAAACCCAGCAAGCCAAACAGCCAGAAACCTGTCCAAAATCTGACTGTGTGAGAACGTCTTTGTTCGCCGTTAAACTGTGTTTTTCTGCTGTTTCGATTCATGTTTGAAGTGCTGTTTGAAGGAGGATTACTCTGTAAAGAGAAGGTAAAACCAGGACATTCTTTTTGCCTTCACTGCAGGTAAAATAGGCAAGTTGACAGATGAGAGGAGGGGAGGTGTTGCAGCTTTCAGTCTCTGGCCGACTGAGATTTTAGGGAAGCTAACAAGGTGCCTGAAATAAAGGGAAAGACCAACTGCAGTGGAGAGATGACAGCAACCAGAGGAAGAAAGACACGGAAGAGCACAGAGATGACGGTAAAGAGTACGTTCAGGGATAATTCATTTCATACTCCAGCTTTATAACAAGTTAGTCTCCCAAAATGGTATGAAGTAGCTTCTCAATTTAGGATTTACAAGCACTCCATTAGCACTGCTACTACTAAAAGCACATTTACAGTAATCTTATTTCATACTTTTGGTTGAGCTTTTTGACTTTAAATAAGTTAAAAATACTAGATAATTTGGAATAATGTGGCCAGACTGGGTTCCACAAGTAAAAATGTGTTGCAGTCATATTTAAGGAACTGTTTCCAGTCATAATCAGAAGACATATATTATTAAATTTGACTGTTTATTCACAGTTAGAAATACCAAATATATAACTTTACGTATTGTGAAATGGGATAGTTTCAGTAAATACATTTTGTGACAACTATTTGTAGCTTCAAATGGTTTTATGGAATGGAAAGAAATGCAAATTTACATTTCAGGTCACACAAAGACAATGCTATGCAGCTCTGCAAGCTTTGGTAGCTACAGTTAACTATGTTGGTGCCATGAGACAGATTTTACACTTTAAAGTAGATAATTTGGGACTACCTAACACAATAACACATAAAGTTACATGGCTGACAGACAAATACAATTTTCAGCATGACATACTACTTTAATTATTAAGTATTAATCTATTTTTCCTTTACCTGACATAAGCTAGCGTTAGCTAATTTAGCATCACTTCGACTTAAGTTAGCTTAAAAGAACTTACTGTTATATATCAAGTTCAACACATTCATAACAATAAACTATTTCAAAACAACTTCTTACCTGTCAAATAGTGTTTCAGTTTTGGCATTTCTTTCTTTGGAACATCTTAAGGCAGCACAAAACTGTCATTTTCTAAGGAGTCAGAGCAAATAACATGTTGGGCCGCTAGAATGTCTACATTAGCCGAGAATTTTTTTATATGGGCATTTAAAACGTCCATATTAGCTTAGTATGCTAAGTTTATATGGGCATTTAGACCGTGCATATTAGCTTAGTATTCTAAGTTTATATGGGCATTTAGAACATCCACATTAGCTTAGTATTTTAAGTTTATATGGGCATTTGGAACATCCACATTAGCTTAGCATGTTAAGTTAATCTGGGCATTTGGAACGCCCCTATTAGCTTAGCATGCTAATTTAATATGGGCATTTAGAACGTCCACATTAGCGTAGCATGCTAATATTTGCTAATTAGCGCTATGCTGCTAGCATGACTACAATGTTTTCAGATGACAACTCAGTTAATAAAAACACTAAATAAAATTACAATTTCATATCATTACTTAACAGAATATTGAGTATTAACTTACGTGTAGGTATGTATAAGTGACACTGACAAAAAGAAAGAATTTAGTAGTCTAGTCTAGAGTCTCTGGTTTTTCCACTATTATCACCCTACTAGTCAGTAGTAGAAGGCATCCAGACAGAAAGAAAACAACATTTTATGTATATTTCTTTTTATTTCCTTCAAAACAGGAAAAACTAAACTTTCTTCTGGTAAATTATGCATCCATCCAGCAGTTGTTTTTAGAATAAACATTTACAAAATTAAAAAGAGAGAAAAAAAAAAGACAACACAGAGGTTGAAATCATAAATATTCACAGTATCCGTTTTTAAATTAATCACAAGCTCTTTTCCACAATCCTCTGTATGCATCCCTGTGCTCCTGTATTAGGCAAATCAAATTACTGACTTCTTGTCAAAATGTAACATCTCCTTCATTCACACTGTAACATTGCAGGTTCGGTTATAATGATATACAGCTGCTGGCAGCCCTGAGCAAGTCGTGTGCAAATTACTCGACATTTGATTTCAATCACATTCATTTTTTGTATAAGGTGCTTTTCCTTTGAGCATTTTGGTTGATGTATAGCAGATATGACATATCTTAAGGTGATACAAAAAGCATCCTGGGCAAAAAGAAAGTCAAAAAATAAAAATAACACCAGGCACCTTTTGGTCAGAGAAAGGAAAAACATCAAGTAAATTTCACTTTTTTCCATGACATAAGAGTAGAGCTTAGTGTCGTCCGCCTCTTTGCTTTTCTGGCATTAGATCTCCTTCCTCCAGCAGCTCCTGTCTCCTCTCCTTTTCATACTTCCTTTGCTTTTTCTTCCTCTCATTTCTGTCGTCGTCTTTGCTGCTCTGGCTTGTTGATGAGCTGCTACTGCGACTACTGGGCCTCTCTTCCTCCTCCAGCTCTGGCTCTCCGTACAGTTTATCATCCTCCCACCAACTACCTCCAGCCACCATCTCTTGATTTTCTCTCTCCCCTTTGCCTCCTCTCACTACTTTATCCACCTTGTTTGGCTTCCACTCCGCTCCCTCTACCTCGCTGTCATTTCTACTTTTGTTCTGCATCACTCCCCAATTAGGGGACCTTCTTTTAGGGCCTGCAGAGGATTCAAAGGGGAGCAGGTCTCTCTCTTTACTGTGGCTAGTAGAGGAGGAAGGTGGAGATGGGTGGGTCCCTGCTGATCTATCTTGGTGTCTGTAGTTCCCTGACGGCTCTTGGTAATTACCATAGTAGTGGAACTGGTCCTCACCTTTAAATTCCATGTCTCGGTATGATTTGTGTGCATTGCGATCAGGCAGGTCGGTAGCTCTGCTTGTCGTACTGTTTCTGACACTGGAGAACTTACCGCTGTTGCAGCCCTGATTGCTTTCTCGCCGACTGTCTCTCTTCTCTTTGCTTTGTGACGTCGAAATAGAGTGAGATGAGGAAGGATGATTTCTCTTTTGCACTGAGGCAAAGCTGCTGTGATCCCTCTCTCTCTTCCCGTCTCTCCTCCCCTCTTCCTCTTTTGATCTTCTGCTCTTGTTCGATCTCTCCCTCCCTCTCTCTCTGTCCTTCTGCCTCTCTCTATCTGAGCAGGAGGTGCTGTCAGTTCTGTTTTTGCCACTAGAGGGAGCCACACTCCTGTGTGACCAGGATGAAGCGGAGTTTTCCTCCTTCCTGTCCCTCCCTTTCATCATCACTCCATCCCTGCCTCTCTCCATTGACCTCTGTTGTTCTTTGTCTCCCTCTGTTCCCCTGTTGGTCACTGATGGTTGAGGTAGAGCCACAGGAGAGACCGTTTGAACTCTGATCTCTCCTTCATCCTGCTCTTTTTTGCCTTCGTTCTCCCATTTGGAGTGAGGCACCTGAGAAAAAGGGGTAAAATGTGACTCAGACAACATGCAGTTTTTATTTGTGCACGTGTCAGTTATACCAAGGGGCAATTACACGAGAAAAAAAGTGGTAAAAAAATCATACAAAATATTAGTAAATTTGTATAATTCAAATGTTTTATTGATGCAACTTCCTCCACACATTTAAAATCCCCTGGTGGCCCCTCGCCTGACCTGGTCCAGCAGACACACCTGTATGAGAACGTCTGCAGCTCGGTCCTCGGTGTTTTCCTCCAGAGTTTTCACCACCGTCCACCTCTGCTGACGTTCTTCACCTCCACAGCTGCCCACCACAGAGGCGCTACTGTAGTGAACACACATGCAAACGAAGAGTTAAAAATCACACTCCATGGATTCGCTTTGAGTTTTAATCATGTGTGAGAACTGATTATGTGTTTACATTACATGGTTTTTCCTGAATCAGAACTGGCCTTTGTTGCGTGACTACACATGACAGCAAGCATGATTATCCTCGTAGTTTCAATCGTAGCATCTGGACTTGCTTGAGTTAGTTCCAAGACGTTCCACCTTCATCCAAGAGGCTTCATCAGTTCTAAACTGACTGGTTGGGAGTTCCAGATTTTTATACTCTTAAGGATCCATAAACACTATTGAAGCTTTTGCCTGCTGGGTGTGTGCTGCCCCAAGGTCCTTCCCTCTCACAATGGGGTTCGTTAGGGCCTGTTTTGGCCGACGTCTTGGACAAACTCAAGCAAGTCCAGATGCTACGATTGAAACTACGAGGATAACCATGACCTGGATGACTGAAAACCTTCACAGACAGTAAGCATGACCAATATGCTTACTGTCTATGCTCCAACTATGCTTTTTTTGTTGTATTGCTGATCATTTGAAAAACAAAAATGTATATTATACTATACTCCAAAATGAAGTTGCTATTTTTATTCCAAATACTTAGCATTTTGGAGTTTTGCTTTGGTGCTGGCTAAAAAGTCTTCAGTGGCTGCCAAAATTTCCTCTAGACAGGAAAAACCCTGACCTAAACACAAATAATTAACTAAGTGGCAGAAAACGAATGGGCATCTGTTTTAATTTATCTACTACTCTAATTGTCTGAGTAACTTTTTTAAGCAAAACTGTCTGGTTCTAACTCCTCCAATGAGAGGAACTGCTGCTTTTCTTTGTTAGTGTAATTTGAATATATTTGGGCTTTGCACTATTAGTCGGACAAAACAAGACACCTGTTAATTTAAACACAAGACACTTGTGCTCAAAAAGAGAGGATTCATACTCAATGAAGGACCTAGGATCCCTAATATGCCACTATACCTACCAGTGATAAATGATTCCCAACACGTCTCTGGGGGTCATCAGGTGGAAACCTCCCTTCAACGGTGTTTCACCTACTTAGTCCCACGACACCTCCAGGAGGCTAGGAGGTGAACTCTGGCGTCCCAGAGTCACCCCCCCCTAGTGCCAGTTCACACTGCTCCTACACAATCCAACCAGCACTGCCACGTTCAACTGACCCAGGCCTGTTTAGGAGATGCTCCAGGCAGTGACCAGTGCCGATGCTACCATATAGCTAACTGCTAACTGCTAATTCAACCAGCACTGCCACGTTCAACTGACCCAGGGCCGTTTAGGAGATGCTCCAGGTAGTGACCAGTGCCGATGCTACCACTTAGCTAGCTGCTAAATGCTCATGCTAACTGCTAATCCAACCAGCACTGCCACGTTCACCTGACCCAGGCTGAAGATTATTTAAATTTGAAACTCTGAAACTCCTTTCGAGGACGTTCGCTGTGCAGCATCAGTTAACATGGTGCTCCAGCCAGATTAATAGAAAGCCTCCTTTGTGACACTGAAAACTGGACTGCAGGAGAATGAATACATATTTCTGTGCCCACTCCTCAATTCTCCCAATAACACCAACACTGTGCCACTAGCCTTACTGGTGACGTTTAAACGTTAATTAATCATTATAGACCCAACATTTAATCAAATAATTGTCAGATTAATCGATAATGACACTGTTGATGCTGCAGTATATGTTCTTCATTGTAGTTGTGGGAGAGTAGATTGAGGAACGGAATAAATGAAAGAATAAAATGCAGATAGATAGTTGGAAAATAACATTCTGACCTGCCATCATCCGGGGTGGAGCTAGACCCGTCATGGCGGCTCTTGTTTTTGCTCTTCTCTAAGTTGGACCTCAGTGTATCGTCTTCTTCACCTCTGTTTTCTTTGCATGTGATTTCTCGCTCTGCCTTTTGGGAAGTTATGGCCAACCCTCCCATCTCCTCTTCTTTGCGGACGTTTCTCGCTCTCTCTGCTTCTTCCTCTTTTCCCACGGCACTCTCGTCCACTCCTCTGAGTGCACAATGCCACAAGTCGAAGTCCTCCTCCTCTTTTTCTTCTTTCTTTTCCCCAATGTCCTCTTTTTTACCTGTAGTCTTCTCCCCAACGTCTCCCTTGTCATCTCTGATAGTAGCTTTGTCCAACATCTTTCTTCTTTCTTCTTCTTCCGGTTTTATTTTTACTTCAAACAAAATCTCCGGGTCTCTGCTGGATTCCGTCTTTTTATTTACATCAACCTCTATCTTGCCTTTGTTTAGCTTCTCCTCCTCCTCTCTAATAGCAGTGTGCTCTACGTTTTCCAGTGATTTCCCTGTAATGCTCTCTAAGTAAGATGAGTCCAGTTTGTCAGTTTTCTCCTCTTTCCTTTTCCCGCCCAGGTTGATGTTGATGCTTATCTTCCTCTGAGGCTTCACCTCCATCCCTCCCTCCCAGATGTCTCCTTCTGTCAGAGGCCATGTTTTCTTCTCCTTTTTCTTCTCTGTTTTTTGCTCTTCTCTATCAAGTGGTTTCGGAGATTCACTCTTGCAGGTTTCGGGGTTCTCTGCAGTTTCAGTTTTTAGGCATTTGCTGCTTGGAGGCTCAACAGAACTCTCTTTCTCATTTCTCTCCAGACTCTCCACCTTGGTTTTTCTATTCCTCTCTGATCTATAGTCAGGAGCTTTAGCGCCTCTGGAGGTTTCTTCTCTGTCTGTATCCACCCTGTCTGGCTCTCTCTTTCTGTGCGGTCTCTCCTCTTTTTGTCTAGAGTCTTTGCTTCTCCTCGATCCGCTTTCTCTTTCCAGATTCCTTTGTTCTTTAGCTTTTCTTTCATAGTCCGAAGGTTTGTCTAGCTTCAGGGGAGGAGATTCTGAGGCATCTTTTACAGTTGCTTTGTTTTTTACTGGAGTGCCATCCTTGCAGGAGCTTGGTCCAGAGCTCTTCCTCTTCTGGCCCTTTCTGCCGTCATCTGTAGAGTCAAGGGATGAAGAGTCCTCTCCTCTCCCCTCCTGAGCTTTCTTCATCCTCTTATGCTCATGTTTCAAGTGGTCCACTTTTTTCGTTATTGGTTGCTTGTCATCTGTACTTCGTTTTTGCAGATCCACTTCCTCACTATTCCTTGTAGGTGTGATTGCTGGGCTCTTGTGCTTCCCAGTGCACCTCTCTGGATATTCCCTCGACTGAGCTCCATCTTCAGACGGTGTGGAGCGACCGTCGCTGGACGACCGAGAGGGAGGGGAGCGGCTGTCTGTAGCTTTATGGGACAGAGAGGATCGGCTGCCACTGGATGACTGAGACGGCGTGGAGAGACTGTCACTTGAAGACTGAGACGGAGGTGAGCGGCTGTCACTGGACGACTCAGACGAAGGAGACCGACCATCCATCCCGGCTGTGTGTTTACCATGTGGTCGGTAGCGAGAATCCAAGTTAGCGTGTGAATGATTTCTACTTCCTTCTCTGTCCTCCAACTGAGGACAAGGAGGAGGAAGAAGGTTGACGAAGGGAAGAGGCATCTGGGGGAACTGGCCCACATAGCTGCTGATATATTTCTCATACCACTCTTTGTATTTCCACTGCATGTAGTTATCTCTATCCAGGTCCTGGCTGCTTGTTTGGTTTGTAGGCTGACCGTACAGGTTTCTAGTTGAAGTACCACCGGAGCCTCCTGCCTCGCTCCCCGAGCGTTCTCCTCCCCTCCTGGAGCTGTAGCTGCTCGAAGCCGACTTCTTGCCATGATGTCGGTTCTTCCAGTGATCTGCAGGTGACTTGGACCTGGAATGGTAACCCACTCGGGGTGACGACGATGAGGACGGTGTAGGGGATCGTGAGCGTTTGTAACCAAAGGTGTAAGAGGAGGAGGGAGGAGAGCGGGTGTGGCGATCTCTGTGACGGGAGTAAGGAGAGCGGGGTCTACAAAAAAAAAAAGATTCAGTCAGGTGATGTGCCACACAAATTAATTAGTTAATTATTAATTATTAATTAATAATTAGCATAAACACCAAAAATACAGCAAAAGCAACTACACTGGCTCTGTGCAGGACCAGTAAAGTCCACTAACCCTTTGGGGTGTTATGTGTAGGACTATTTCCACTTTCTAAATTATTGCCATCACTGTGAGGTTACAAGTCAACCAGCAGAGATCCTAGAAAGTCACTGTTAAACTGATCAATGGTCAGTCTTAACACTAAGCTAACCAGCTGCTAATAATGTGCCTTTTATTTACTGTAATTTCTTTGCTCTGTCCTGCAGGATATACCTTCAAGTTTTTGTTTTTTTTTGCAATTCTTGGCTTAAGCTGTTCATAATAACATCATGGTGTGCAATAAAGGATAAACAATTCAAATGGAAAATGTAATAAGCGACAGTTTCTGTAAATTTAGCAGATTTCCATTTCAGGGTGATGCAAAACTCCAAGTGTAAAATCATTTTGTGTAAAAAAAAAAAAAAAAAAGTAAACTTGCAACAAAAAACTAGACGTTTGTCTTAAAAGGGGCCCAAAATACCTTGATTTGCTTTGGGATCTGGACCTGGAGCGGGAACCAGAGCGACTCGAAGAGCGAGAGTGAGAGTAAGAGCGAGAAGACTTGGATTTAGAAGACTTTGAATTAGAATGAGATGAGGGGCGTCTGTAGCTGGATCCTCTGTGAGGTGACCTGGGTGACAAAAAGAGAGGAGGGGGATATATTTGAGTACCACTAAGGTAGAAAGGCGCTATATAAGTGCAGACCATTTACCATTTACCATATATTTCAGATTCAGTTCATCATGTACGCTATCCTGACATTATAGTATTCCTGCAACACTTAACTGCAGACAACAAAGCTGCTAAAGTTGCAGTATAGTCATATGGGTACTGGATTAGCTTTAACAGATGCAAACTATATCAATGATCTAAAGATTTGCTGAAACCATAAGTAAATATGACAAAGTGGAACATCATGCATTTCAAATGAACATGTCCTTAGTGTCTAAATGATGCACACCAACTGAGTGCTTCATTTACCTTTCCTTCTTTCTCTGATACCTGTACCATTCCTTGGGGATGAGGGCAGGGATGGAGGAGTTGGAGGCTGAGGAGCAGAGGGGAGGGATGGGGGTACCCTGGGGTGTTGGGAGCGTCCAGACGGGCGTGGCAGGAGGGTACCCAGGAGGGTAACTGCTGTGAGACTGGTGAGCTAGTAGGAATGTGTGAAAAAGGGGGGAGGGAAAGAGAGGTGGAGGTGTAGCTGGATATGGAGAGGAGGAGGATAAGGAGGAAGGATAACCTGAGGAGGAAGAGGAGCTGTGGGGAGGATACAGGAAGAGTAAGAGACATTAGTCTTAAAAGAGTCAAATACACAGCAGTGCATAAACACACACACACATTTTATACATTTAAAAACTCTGTGCAATATCATTTTTTCTACATATACAAGAATCTATGCAATAATAACATTTCTTTATCAGTATTTCCTCTCAATTAAATAATCTGTGCAATACCACTGATATGTGCAAAATTGTTATTTCCACATCCATTTGGACAATCTCAACTAGTATTATGCATGTTTTTGGTATATTTAAATTTTTCTTAAATGTTTGCACTTTGGGCTGCACGGTGGCCCCGTGGTTAGCATCATCGCTTCACAGCTAGAAGATCCCCGGTTCGCGTCCCAGTTAGGACGCCTGGGATCTTTCTGTGTGGAGTTTGCATGTTCTCCCTGTGCAGCGTGGGTTTTCACTGGGTACTCCGGCTTCCTTCCGGATGATTCTAAATTGCCCGTAGGTGTGAATGAGAGTGTGCTTGGTTGTCTGTCTCTATGTGTAGCCCTGCGACAGACTGGCGACCTGTCCAGGGTGTCCCCTGCCTTCGCTTGAGTCGGCTGGGATAGGCTCCAGCCCCCCCGCGACCCTACAGAGGACTAAGCGGTGTACAGATAATGGATGGATGTTTGCACTGTCCCCTTTGCTGCTGTAACAATGCTAATTTCCTCACTGTGGGATTCATAAAGGCTTATCAGTTTCACTGACCTGTCCCAGTTGTTTGATGCCCCAGAGGGTCTCGAGGCTTGATCTGTGCATTCAGAGAGAAAAAATTGTTTTTTCATTCTCTACTTGTGCTAGCGATGTGGCTGCTGCTTTGAATAATCATTAACCAATGCTCAAACAAAATGTCAAACCCCTTGGTAAACAGTAGGGAATGAATGTGACACAATGAGGCAGCATCTCTTAGTCACTCACCTGCAGAGGAGGGCTGCTGATTCACTGTCTGAGGCTGCTCTGCCACCACAGTGTGGTTAACCTAAACAGACACAAACACCACAAGACTTCATACAGAGAAACTTTGCTGCATCGAGTTAGTGTGTCTGTGGGTTCTGTGTGTCCTCACCGGTGGTATCGGCTCTGATGGAGCATCAGTGGGATCTTTGTTTGAAACCAGTACGGATGAGGCAGCAGCCGCTGAGTCATCCTGTGTGTTTCCTTCAGTCTCCCTACACAAACAATCCATACGTCACAGTCAGTCAGTACCAAGACTGATTAGCAAGAAGAGAAGGAAACGCAGCTCCAGCTATTTTAAAACACACAATCATAGAGAAGCTGCACCGAGACGTTAAAGCTAATCTTATGAGGATAATAAAACCTTTGTCTTGATCTTAATTTATAAATACAACAGATAGCTTTATGTATGTTTTTTACACAGGTAGCTAAACTGTCCAGAAATGATCCCTCTGGCATTTTTGACTGTTACCCAAAAGTAGCCCAATGGACCGTTACATCTATGATCTGGCCAATATAAATAGTAATGTATTAAATCTATCTGGATAAGAGACACTTTAAATGACATATTCCCTATCAGTAAATTGCACTAATGTTTTTGTTTTCTATGACATAAAATGGAGGAAACTAACAAGCCGCTCTGGATGGACAGTCACTAAACCAAATCACCTGAAAAGCAACCTGTCAATAAAGCCATTTCCTAACTTTGTCAACATCTTCGAGTGCTTCAACTTGTGATAACTGTTCAATCAGGTATGAAAGTTCAACGTAAATAACTACATATTAAAAAGTATTCTATGTTTTGTATTATTGTGACTGCATGTGGTTGAGTTAATATCACTAGCTGACTTCTGCATTTTCACTTTATTTGTTAATGTGAGCTCAAAGATGGAGCTAATAATGACGGCTTCATTTTTTAACTCGCCCATAATCAGATAATATTTGTGCAATATTGCAGATTATGAATCATGATGATGAATCATGATGATGATGAGAAATAACTGTTGTCATCCAAACATAACCTCAAATTTCAGTGTGAAAAGACTTCAAGTGGGTTGATGGACTTTTAAAAAAGAAATCTTGGAAGGCACTTGTTTTTTCAGTCTAAAATTTCACAGATACCATCTTAAATATCCATAATATATGGTTTTTTTTTTTAAAGTTTAGAGCAAATCAGAGATGTTTGAGTAGGAGTTTTACATGTGTCTCTGTGTTTTTTTGTTTACATACTTGTCAGATGTCTCGAGGGAGCTTTGCACAGGTTGGAGGGAGCTGCTAGGTGTGCTGGGAGCAGAGGCAGGGCCTGATGCTTCAGGGGGAGGCCCAGACGCCTGAGATAATGGTGGTGTGTTTGGAGCCTTTGGATGGTCCAGGAGAGAGTCCTAAAGAGGGGACACAAGAAGAGAATATAGCAGGGATTAGAACAGAATGGTAGAGCCAGAAACTTTTTAACAAGGTCATGGGAATGAACAATATCTACACCAGACCATATAAATGGAAATATACCGTAAATGCACATTTGTAGTTAAGTTAAATATAGAGAATGCTGTTTACTGTAGTTTCAAACACTTATTTAAATAGTTTTCAGAAGAGAACTGATCCTGAGACCTGGCAAATGTCTGGTCCTGGAAAGAAAACAGTAATTATTCTGTTTGCTCTGGAGTCACATGGGTACAGGGCTGATATCTTTTCTGCCTCTAAGACGAAACACATCATTAAGAAGTTCACCTGCTGGCTGTTTGGCGACTGCTGAGGCTTCTGCAGCTGGCTCTGCGTGGTGGGAGGAGGAGGAGGAGGAAGAGGCTGTGTCGGGACAGGGTTTGGTGTCGGAGTTGAATTCTGGGTCTGAGGGGTGTCAGACTTCCTTTTCAAGCTTTTGGTGTTTTGTTCTCTCTTGTAATTATTAACAGTCTTTGTCGGGAGAAACACATGAACGGCAAAACTGAAGATTAGCTTCTGGTGAGACACATTACAGATCACTACAAACCCACAACATTGAAAAGCACATATGCAATCATCAGTATACTGCATATTTTCAATCACATTGTCACCTGTCTGAGGAATTTATTGGCTATCAAGGTATCAGGGGAGACATCTGATTTGCCACATGTGGGGCAGACATGGTCCTCTGAATCCAGCAGAGTGGAGCGAATACCTGAGTAAGATGGAAAGAGGGTTCAAATGTGAAGACAACCACACCATGTTGGTACAACATAAAAGCACAGTCACACAGTCTCCCCAATAGAGAGAATTTTTGATGATAATGACATAAATCTTAATCGTGCATATTTGTGACCTTACATATACTCATGTTAACAGTAGGACAGTCTAGGAGCTATTATTCTGCTGTTTTTATGTCAACTTTGGCAGGTAAAATCTACATATTTCAGCATTTAGAATCTGCTGAACCAAGTGCGGTGATATAGTTTTACAGACTATATCATTTTAGTTGTTACTTCTGAACTGCCAGTATGGATATCAGGATCAGAGGTACTTTATTTCCTATGCTGTGCATTAAGTTTGTCTTGATGTGTGTGTGTTTGTGTAGCGGACGCTCACAGTCGTCGCAGTAGCTGTTCCCACAGCAGGGTATGACCACGGCGTCACTCAGCAGGTCACGACAGATCAAACAAAGCAGCTCTTCGGGTATTGGATCATCCTCTTCCTCAGATTTGGGTTGTTCCTGTGGAATGAATGGAGGCCTCTCCTTCTTGCCAATAGCATACGCCTGACTGCAGACAGACAACGGTATGAGAATACATACATAAGTATACACATCATGTCATATCTGTACATATCTGTATGTAATATCATACATATCATATGCCTTGTACATTGTCTTTATTGTGCCTTTAATACCGCTTTATTTTTTAGCCTTATTATGTGCTGCTTCTTCCATGCCTCATCTGTATCTAGCTGCTGTAACATGTAAATTTCCCCCGTGAGGGATCAATAAAGCTTATCTTATCTTATCTTAAACTCAGGGGAGTGAATCCAGATGCCTTTGACATAAGAGACTTAGAGTAGATTGTCCTGCTAAGTACAACTGTTTATCTCTCATATGATAAACTGACCACATCAACCGTAACAATTTGAGAATTTATCTTAGTAATCTCATCCTGACAAACTTATTATTGATTAAAACATTAACTTAGATCAATAAGATGACGTGATTTTATTATTTTAAGTTGCCAGAAGAGTTAAATGGGTAGCTGTTGTAGTACTGTGATCTTGGAATGTAGCAATTCCTAATATATGTCTTAATATAAGTGCACAGCCACACCAGAGTGGTCTGCAACAATTATTTTTCTGCTATGGGAGGAAAAAACATGCTGGCTTATTGGTATTTCCTTAAATCAATCAGCCCAGTGCTAAGCCCAGGATGCAGTGATGGTGTCCCTGCAAAATAATGTCTGGGGAACTTTTTTAGTGGAACAATCACACATAAAATGCACCGGAAGACCCAAGTAGTCCGGCTTTAATCAAAACTTGCTATTTGTAGCACGTAGTTTGCGACTTCCAGGTTATTTTTGTTGTCCTACAAAGTGAAGGGGATTTTAAAAATGGTACCAAGCAGATAGAAGGGGAGGAGAATGCTACGTGGAGTGCTTGTGTGAATTAGTGGCCTTATAACTACAGTCTAGACCAGTGGTGCTCAACTGGTCCAGCCTCAGGACCCACTATGTCTCTATTAATAACAGTCGCGATCCAAATTTTTGAAGTTTGCTGTTCCTGTTAAGAACTTAAGGTTTATTTGGGTGTAGTCTCGACACATTTTGATACAGCTTGGGAAAATTTTGGCTTATTTTTTGCTCATTTTGGTATATTTGGACACTTTTGCCAAGTTTTGGGCATATTTTGTCCCATTTTGACAGATTCTGAGCACATGTTGGTTTATTTTTGGCACGTTTTAGCATAAATGTCTCCAATAAGCTGGCAGAGCCACATCTAGAGGTTAATAGTGGACAACTACTGGTGTCACCACCACTAAATATCCTGCTATTGAAAGCAAACTGTGTCATAAGAAACACGTCCTTTAAAATAATGCTTCTGTGACCCTCTAAAACCCACTTTTGGGTCCCGACTCACCAGTTGAGAACCACTGCTCTAGAGTTCAGACTTGTGCTGTCTTTAAAGTGATACAGAAATGTTACTAGGTGTGACCTAGTAAGACTGCCAGCATGTTTACAAAAAAGTCACAAAAGGTGCGCATTCAGACATGAAGCTGACATGTTCGCTTAACAAAACAGAGAGCATGTCTGAAAAGTAGGGCTGGACCATAATAATCGAATATTCGTTCACTGCGATGGTATTCGAATAGTAAATTTGACATTCGACTATTCGCGCATGAACCTTTTCACAACAAGCTTGTCTTCTTTTTGTTAGTCTTCCTGATTTGATTTCCCAGCATCATTAGTTGCTGTGAATTTAGTGAATTAACTTAGTGAATGCAATCTATGTTTTGGGTCAGTGTTTTCTAAACCATTTTAAATCACAAGTACTTTGGCATATAAATAAAAGCTCAAACATAACACCTGTAAAATTTCCATTGTGATGGAATTATCTATTTTGGGATTTTTGCAAGTGGATGTTTGGTCAACTCATTTATTATATCATTCTGTGAAATGAGGTGTATTGTGGTGTGGTTGGTGGGACTCACACTGATGAGTGTCCTCTGGAAGTCCAGCAGCTTCGATTTGGCTCTGGTGAAGTTCCGATAGTCACAACACAACTCAAACATTCTCAACACCAACACCAGAGGACAGTCCTGAGAGACAAGCAAACAGTTTGAGCTATTTGTAGTATTGACTGTTTTTTTTCAGTTGAATATGTTGCATATA
>OMNN01097312.1:0-28691 GCA_900302755.1 Chromis chromis
AAGGACAACGCAAAGGAAAATGAAACAGGAACTGAACTGATATGAAAAGTGCATTAACAGGAAGAAAATGTTTAATGTTCAAATGTTATATTGAATAAAGCCGGCAATTTATTTGGTTAAAAGTAATCAAGAATCTTGATCTATTCATTTCACCACTTTCCTCCTCGAAAAGAACCTCAGTAGGCACTTGTAGTATTTTGTTTCCATAGTGCATAAAAGTGCTTACATAGACAACTAGACAGCCACCTAGATTATCATGCCTGTCAGAATCTGACCCAAGTGCTACTTAACACCTAAACAATAGTTGTTTGGTCCAGGGGGTGCCCCGATAGCCTAATGGTTATGTCGCGTGACCCAAGTGCTAAGGCATAGTGGCTATCCTGGGTTCGATTCCGACCTTGGGCGTTTACCATATGTCCTTCCCCACTCTCTCCTGTTTCCATCTCTATCATTGTCCTATCTAATAAAGGCATAAAAGGCCAAAAATAAATCTTTTAAAAAAAAAGTTGTCTGGTCCAAACTTTGTATAATCCAGCCCAGTTCCTAATAAAGCTGTTCTCATTTACATATTTTTCTGTTTGTGTTATCAGAGTATGAAATAGTGACTGAAACACCCATTAAGACTAAATTATTCAAAAAAATTGCTGAAAAGAGGCACAGTATCGAGGCTAGTGAAACGGCTTAAAAATGCAAGATATACACCGATCAGCCACAACAAAACCACCTTCCTAATAATGTGTAGCTGCCCATCAAGCCGACAAAACAGCTTTGATCCATCAATCCATGAACTCCACAAGACCCTTGAAGGCATCATGTGGTATCAGGTACAAAGAAGTTAACAGCAGATCCTTTAAGAGCTGGAAGTTACAAGCTAGAACCTCTATAGATATGCAAGTCCCCCTCATGCTTTTTTTCTTTGTTTCTTCACAGATGTTTGATTGGATTAAGAACTGTGGAATTTGGAGTCCAAGTCAACACCTTGGTTCCTGAACAATGTTTGCAATGTGGCAGGGTGTGTAATACTGCTGAAAGAGGCCACTGCAATTAAGGAATACAGCTACCATGAAGGGGTGTTAGTGGTCTTCAAAAGTGTTTAGTTAGGCAGTGCAAGTTAAAGTAGCATCAACATGAATGTTAGAATTCAGAACTACAGCTATGCAGCTCCACACACAGCAAACTGCGACATCACTGTGTGACATCTTTCTATCATAGATGATTCGAGTTTTCAGCAATTTGTGCTACAGTAGTTTGTCTGTGGGATCAGATGACACAGGCCAGACTCTTTCATTCTATTTCCAATACGCATTGATAAGCCTGAGGCGTCCATGACCTTGTCACTGGTTCACTGGTTCTTTTTCCTCTGACCACTTTTTATATAAAATCCACTGCACACTGGGAACATCTCTCACAAGACCTGTTGAGACAATTTGGCCTTTGTCAAAGTTGCTCAGATCTTTTCATGCTTCCAACACAATAACCTCAAGACCTGAAAGTTCACTTCATGCCCAATACATCAAACATTGTAACAATGTTATTCACTTCACTTATCAGTGGTTTTAATGTAGTGACTAAATGGTGTAAAAAAAATCTGTCACATAACTGCATCATCACCCTCTACTGTTTCCAGTGTTTTAAATGGAACTGAGTTGTGTTGTGCCCCCGACAAATCGGATTTTCAACCTAGAAAGTCGGTAGAACCTCACCAACCCCAATCCTTAAAATCCCTTATGGCAGCTCTGTGCATCAAAAAGCTGTAGTGTTTTGTCAGTCGTACACATAATACTATCCAACTTCTGTCTGTGAATGTGTTGCTACCATGTTTAAACGTGAAAAATACTGTGTAATGCATTGTGAACAACTGGTGTTGCTAATAAAGTTTTTCCTAAAGGCATCTATCTTAATTTTCTGACTTGTTGTACTGGAATTCCACTGTAAAGTAATTTCCAACTCCAACATCCAAAATCAATGGAGCGTTACTGGTGGAGTGACTGGGTCTGCAATGATAGGAGAGCTAGAACAAATGGAAAGCAGAAAGAAGAGTTGCATAAATGTGTAAAACAAAAGCATTTTAAGACACAGCAGCTTTGATTATTCTAAACGGCACAGATATGATAACCCTAATCCAAATCCTGAAGGCCCAAATGGCAGCCCTACATACAGCACTGACGAAGCCATCATCCAGAAAACACATTCTACATGAAGTTTAATGGGAAATATTTAGGTGTTTGGAAAAACAACAAAACAACAAAGGTTTTGTTGTGTGACTCATCCAGTGAGGTGAACATGAGTAGTGTAATTTTAGGATTAATAATAGGCAGCTAAAAGAAGCAACGAACTGCAACAATAGCAGTTAATGGAGTTGTCCTTGTGAAAGGTTAATTTCACAAAAAACATTGTCCTCTGTGGCAAGAACTACAACAAAAGGACCAGGAACTTTGAAATACAAAACTCGTGACAATGAGAAATTCAAATTAACTGACTCATTTGTTCATTTTGAAATCGACAATAATGGGGATAAAAATGTAATTTTCACAGCGAAACATCAAGATGGCTTTGTTTCTCTGACATCACTGTTGCAAAAAAAGAAAAAAGACAAGAAAATTAGACAGCGACTTTACCACTAACACTCTCAGGTTGATGGCTGGTTAAAAGGGAGGAAATCTAATTTGGAGGATTCACAAATGGAATGTGTGCTACATCAGAGGCGTAACCGGAGAAGGAGTGCAGCGCCGTGAAACAAGGAGAAGATGAGACGAAGAGAACCTGAGAGATGCACAAGTTGAGAGAAGAGATTATGCATTTATATATTTCTGGCTTCTATATTTCCTGTCAGTGAGTGTCAAAACATCGTCTCTGTAAAGTTGCAGGGTTTTTGGCATACTCAAACCATATCGCCACTTTCTTTCATTTCGTATTCTGTGGAAAGCAGTGTTTGTTCTAAAAATACACCCGTAGGTATCTGCGTATGTTGTTTTTTTTCTTCTTTTGCTTTATTTTGAGTCATGAATTACACAGTTAGAGCCTGAAGAGAAGAGAGATACTAGTAAGAAATCAAAGTGGAAAAACACTACAACAAAGATAAACAAATGACTGTTAATGACTGAATTTGGAGTCCTAAACAAGGGTATTATTCATCTTTTACCATATTTAATGCCACATTTTAACACTGTTTAATAAGATTAATGAAATAATGAGTGCTTTTTAAAAATTTCGAATGATTTAGAATGATTGGGGCTGTAGTGGCCTAGTGGTTTGTGAAGTGAACTTGTAACCGGTGGGTCGCCAGTTCGAGTCCCTGGACTGCCAAGAGGTTGAGGTGGGAAAGTGAGAGCGACCACTTGTCCCAGTCACCAACACTGTGGGCCCTTGAGCAAGGCCCTTAACCCCTGACTGCTCCCCGGGTGCTGCACCGCGGCAGCCCACTACTCCTAGTATGTATAGTTAAGGTTAAGTTTGAGTCAAATGCAGAGAGGGAATTTCCCCAAGGGGATCAATAAAGGTAAGATTATAATTAGTTTATTATTATTTCCAAATAAATTTTAATCGGCTCACATTTTTGAACATTTGATTGGTGAATATTTAAAATGCTGCTGCTTTATTTGTTCTTCATGTTCATTCAAGCTGCAAAAAAATGGAAGATGCAATCCTCATACCTATTTCCGTCCAGGAATTAATTCCAAAAACTCAACTGAAGAGAATATTATATGAGGCTTCAAGCAGTTTGAGTTACACTCTGTCAATCAAGCAGCCATTTTCCAATGTTACACTTGTTTTTGATGCAAAATTTTCTCATTTGGTTGCTTTTCCTTGGTCACAGCTCAGTAATCTAACACAGGAGGTACGGGCAGAAAATGTGCAGGGAGGGAGGAATGACCGGCTGGGAGCTGAAACCACGGACCCCTGCATGCTTAATATACAATAAATCTGATTTAATGAGAATATCAAGTCATTCTAAAGGGAATAAACTCACCAAGCTGGTCTATAAGTGAAGCCACAAGTCATTTCTGTTAGTTCCTGACCCTGCTGACTATTGTGAATTGTAGATTTATGCACATATACAGACAGATATAGTATAATAGTGAGTTACTTTGGATTTATGTTAGCCGAAGCAGTAAAACAAATGACCATAGTTCTTGAGATTTGTGACTTGAGGTTGAATGTTTGACAAAAAGCCCTTTCAAACAAAATGACACTGCACTAACCCTCTGCTAAATATAGCTCTGCAATGTCCTGATATCTGGCAGCTTTGGAAGTGAGCATTGTTAAAGGACCACAATTGCAGGTCTACTGTTCAGGTTTTAAAGTGCTGGTTATCTGGACAAAAGATAAATGGCATTCCTAAATTTTTCTGACATTGTGTGGCGGTTATTATGTTGTATGTCGTCAGAAACCCTGCACAGATAATAACCTTATTTGTACAGTGCTGCTCAGAATAAGGGGGTTTAGAGTTTAAAGCAACAGCAAAGTAAGTTGCAGCTGACAGATGACTAAGTTTTAATGGGCGCTTTTAGGAGGTGGCAGTTATCTGAAACTATCTGTTTAATTAATGACATTATTCAGACTGAGACAGGACAGGTTAAGTGCAAACATTCATGCTGGACCGGGTTGTGACTGAGCTGGTGAAAGGGTACGAACAATAACGTTACTCACAAGAGATGATTCGTCATTCTACAGCAAATAACTGATCATTCAAAACTTTAAATTGTTCCTCGAACAGTCTTGTTACTGTCGATTTCTGATGCTGCAATGGTGGACAGATTTTTTTAATTGGAAATCCTTTGTAGTTTCTGCATCAAAAATAGATCCTTAAAATTCAGAGAAAAGGTCAAAGATGTAGCTGGAAGGTACATGTACACATTTCCATTATAGCTTGTATTACCCTGGACGAATGTCACCTCCCACATAATGAATGTGTTATCTCTAAGAGAGGCTTTTTGTAACCTTTACCTAATAGAAAAATACATATAGCAATGTAGTTCGCATATCTGGGACTCCTAATATTATTGGCTTACAGCAGATTCACATTGCCACTTGTATCAATCAGAAAAACACTCAGGGGTTTGTGTGGATGTTTCTTAAAGGTCGACTGTGACTTTGCACTTTTTTTTACAAGATACAGCAGTTAGTTACAGGTTTGGTTGTAGCGCCGTGTCAATGTGTTTGGGCACAGTCAATGGAAAGCATTTAGAAATCAGTGCAAATTTAAAATCTCAGTAGTGACTACTTTAATTACAACTCACTTAATGATGAAGTCTAAAGGTGTGAATGACAGAGAATCTCCTTATACAGTCGTTCCACAAAGCAAACACCATTTTTGTTTTGAGCACCATTTGGTTTTTCTGTATTGCAGCCAGCATGATTCCAATGCATACAGTCTGTGCTGTCTCCAGTTCTGGGCCACTTACAGGCGTCCACAGAAGGGTCTGCAGAGACCCTCGTAGACTTGAATACATGTCACATGGACCCCACAGACCCATGTTAAAATGCCCTACTTTACAGCAGAAGTAAACATGTTTACAGCCTGGAACAAAAATGTTTTTTCTCTCCATAGCTAATTTCATGACAACCATGGGTGATTTTATATACATCTCACCCATTTAAATTGGGTTATAGTTCAAATTTCTGCATAATTATGAGCGTGGTTGCTTTGAGTGACAGATGGGTACCTTCCCAGGACAGTCCATTGCCCAGAGACGTTTGCATGGATGGATGGATGGATGGATGGATGGATGGATGAATACTTGTGAAAGTTTTGAGTCAGTGTGTAACATTTGTTCCAGACCCTCGTAGACTTGAGTACATGTCACATGGACCATAATGGAAACTTGCGGACATGAAGACGCAGTAAGAATGAGTTGGCCTTTACAGGCTGCTGCAGGTGGTTCACTGGGAGATGTGTGTACAATAAATAACTTATAGGCTTAGAGGCCTTTAACTGAATGCACAAACTTGCAAAACAGTGTTACAGACACCACAATGTTCAGTCTGCAAGCGTATTACCTTATAGGCAAGCTTGCAGCATTGAATATACAGCTACAAACACAAATGTATAAACAACTAGCACCGAGTCTACAGTGATGAACTTACTACACTGGTTTGCAGTCTTCCAGACCAACTGATATGGCTTGTTGGACAGAAAAGCTCAAACTAAGCATTACAGACCTCATAAAATAAAGTTAGTGGTTGATAGTAAGACTTGGTGTGTATGTACAATGTTAGAGACTATATGTAGGAATGTTTGCTGTAACAGAATAGTCAATATTTTAGAAAGCTAACCAAGCTAACTGCCGGCCTGTCCAACAGCAACTCCCTGTTCTGTTTTGTTCTTTCGTTATGTTTCCTTGTTACATTTTTTTTGGTGCCATGTCAGAGCCAGCTGGCCCATTAGGCAATATAGGCAAATGCTAAGGGCGCCGCGGCCTCCAGGGGGCAGCACAAAATCGGGAAGCGTATGTAAATCGCCGATGGAGGTTGGAGCCATATAAAATCTCGCCTAGGGAGCCACATTGGGTAGGGCCAGCTCTGTGCTACATCAACCATTTTTGTGGTTGTTTATGGCCTGGCACCTGGTCACCAATTAGACCTCACCCCAGAAAACGCTCCAGAAATGCTGCGAACACAGAAAAATATAGAGAAAATCAGAAAATAGGTCGAAAGCAGAATATCTGCAGATAAATACACCACCACACACTTCTAGTAGATCATTAATGATGATTGAGAGGGATTATTTATAATGTTTTTAGGAAAATCCTGCGTACGTTTGATGCATGTATAACACTTGAATTTTTGATTATGATGCAGCATGAGGAGAATTCTCAAGCTTGACAGACCTGCTGTGCCAGTCGCTAAGCTTGGCAATCTCTGCTTGAGGAGAGGGGTGTAGCAAATGGTATAATGCACAAGAGCATGCATTTGCAAATAGTAAATGCTCAAAAATCCAAGACGCACTTCAAAGAAATAACCAAATGTCTTGTTTTTAACTTTTATTTGGTATTAACCACTTAAATATTTCATACACAGGTGGAATACATTTTCAGTTTCTTTGACTCTCTGTAACAATACACTTTAGTCTTTGCAAAAAAAAAAAAAATCCATTTAAAACAATTCACATTTTCAGCAGATTGTGGCCGACTTTCAAAAGCATCTAAGCACTACGATCATCAGTGTGTAGTAACAGAAGGTGCACTGTGTTATAGTAGGAAAAGGTCGGCTGTCTATAATTGGCTAATGTATGCAATGTGTATTTAAATGCAAATCTTTTTGTTGTCCGTTCATAATGCAGAGGTGCTTTTGGGATGCCAGGCTTTTGTTACAGCAGAGATCGTTTCACTCATTGAACACAAATACTTCCTTATCTATTTGCAATCCTGACAAGCATAAATGTCATTGGAACACACATCCATTCATTTCAAGTGCAAATGATTAAAATGGAAAACAGAATAAATTAAGAACACAACGGCAACTGAATGTGTGTATTCATCACTCCTTGAAAAAAGTCATTAACACTCATATTATCATGAGGAACAAGAATAAATGCTAGGTCTAAAATGTACTGTATGCTCTCAAATATCATACAACTGTGATTTTTAGTGCAATTTCACTTGTCATACACCACAGCTTGCTTTTCCTCCCTTTTCCCCCAAGCATGCACAGAGAAGGAGCTACAAAAAATGTTAGCCTGCAGGGCAGTTTGCACTAGCTTCTTAATTGGAAAACTCAATATAATCTGAAGGTAAATCTGCAAAATGTTTACATATTGTGTCATTTCTCCAAGATACTATTTCTGAAGATATTTGACTCATTAAAACCTCACTGCGTCATGTCTTTTCAAGCATTTGCAGAACCACACTGTGCCAAATTGAGATCAGTTTTAGAGTTTATTATATTAATAATGAGAACACTATGACAAATTCAAAAGAAGAATGCTTAGCCCTTTTCAGAAAGCTAATGCAAAGTGCTGCCTGTTTATTAGCCATGCAAGCATCAAGCAGCATGGAGCCCTGATGGTCAGTTGGTTGAAGCTTTTACATTCACAAAGGAGACAAAATCTCTAGATATTTCATGCAAAAATGCAATCCTAAAGCTGCAAATAATAGTTCGGAGTTAAAAGGCATAACTACCAAGCAACTCACAGAGCAGCTGTGGCCTGGTCGCTGTAGGCTCCACTGCAGCTGACATGCACCTCCCCAGTAATGCAACTGCAATTTGAGGCTTTTATCTGGCTCAAAATGAATAGCAGGGCTTTTAGCGTTGCAGGCTAACATTATCCTTCTGCAGTGCATCTTACTATAGTGTGTTCCAGTCCACCACTCACAGCTGCTGTTTCCTACATTCCTATGGTCATCCATGTATTGCAATTTTGTGAGCTCTCACAGTTCTGTACAGTATTGCACAATTCAACTTATCTGCAGGAAGTTTTCCCAGAATTAAATATATATAGCACTAAGTTTAAACTGTTGCCTGCAACCAGTGCTGAGGACTAATATTTTACATCAAATGGCATCATCATTTATAAATTACTTTAAGAAATCCAGAGAATTATATGCATTTCATCAAGCACTGTTCTATAACGGATTAAATTCTCAAGTAACCACCCCACCATACATTTAATGAAACAAAGTCAACCATAATGAAATCTATTTAAAGACTGGCTCCTGGACAGTTTAGTATTAAATAGTGTTATTATATGAAAAGCGTGAAAACCAGCTGTCTTGACTCTGGGATGCTGGTTTTATCCAGGTACCAAAAACTGCAGTTCCTTGAATATCCACTTGAGGTTGAGTGAATCCCCATAGACCCCCCATGTTAAAATGTCCAACTTTACAGCAGAAATAAACATGTTTACAGCCTGGAACAAAAGATTAGTTTGGTCTCTATAGCTAAGTTACACGTTCATGACAACCGTACAGGAGGTGAATCTTTATAAAAACTCACTCGTTTAAATTGCATTAAAGTTTCTCCATAATTAAGGGCGTGGTCGCTTTGAGTGACAGGTGGGTACTGTCACAGGACAGTCCATTGCCCAGAGACGTTTGCATGGCCCACCTCAGTTCCACATACACACGCTCCACCTCTTTGCACATTTTTAGATTAGCCAGTAGAGGTAGGCAGGTAGACACTGCCAAGATGGCGACGGCCAGAACTGCAACACTGAACTTCAAAACTGCCGTTCAGGAAATTTATGCATGATGTCTTTCGTCCATCTTTATAGACAATCAATGGTTTCATCAGGGTTTTTATACTTTTTGAATACTCGTGAAAGTCTTGAGTCAGTGTGTAGCATTTGTTCCAGACACAACTGCAGTGACATTCAATGCCCCCCTGTCTCCAAGATGAAAGATTTTGCTTTTGGAAACCATGGAGGCTGATATCTCTTTTAGACAAGCATGTATCGAGCAAACAGAGCGTCGGTCATCTACAAACAGAAAATAAATGACCTGTCATCATAACTATATATAACTAGTGATACAGATTGTGCAAAAATGCAGTAGTGTTCATGCTTTTGTCAAATGAGAAGTCTGTGTTTCCATATTTCCTTGAAACTTCACATTTAAATGGACAGAAGAGAAATAACTTAAGTCTCTGGCTACAAGTCAGGCCTGTGCAAAGATACATTAGATGGGTGTTTAAGTGTGTATAACATCCTATTGTGATATGCTTAAAAAAAACCTAAAGGTTTCTCAATGGATTGTTGCGTGGCTTCAATCCGTATTTTTGACAGAGAATCCTTTTGTATCAGAAAGGCGGACACACCTCTCATTGATCTCAACAATTATCATGATTTGAAATTCATGAAGTATCTAACAAGCCCTTAAATTTTCTACTCCCTTGCACAGACTGAAAAAAAATCACATAACTTGTAAAATATGCTACATTGCCCCCCAAGATTGTTTATCACAGTGACTATTCTGTCAAAGTTCGCTCTTGGATACAAATAAAGTATCTTTGGTATAAGGCTAAAATCATAGAAAATAATAGTTTCTATACATCCATGGTTTTTATAGGAAGAAAAAGTCACCTCTACAAGCAGGAACTCCCTCTCACACAAAGACTAAAGTGCAGGAGCCAAGAATGCACTGTTTGCATCCAGCTGGCTTAGTATCGGAGTCTAGATATTATCAGGTCATAACACACTTGTTTGTTTGGTTAACTATGAAAAACTTCGACCAGCATCTTTTCCTATGTAGGTCATGCCCACAGAGCAGGCAGCTGATGGATCCAATGGCAGTCAGCTAACCAGAGAATATAAGCTCTGATCAGTTCGTCTATACAGAGGCCTATTCACTTGTGGATGTGTAAAGAATAAAAATAAAGCCACGTGTAGGAAACAGCCTGGCAGGGCCTTGGGATCAAACTCATGCAGGGTGGAATAATGAGTGTAACAGCAGCTTCTGTGGCCTGAGGAAAGAGACAAGAAAAGATGACAGAGTCTGTCTATGTGCGCGAACAGAACCTACATACTTACAGATGGAGGGAAGGAACTGAGGGAAACAACAGTTAACTGACTAATGTGTAACTCTAGGCTGGAACTAAACTTAGGACACTATTTTTATCAGTAAGGTTCGGGTACAGTGCTCATTTTTCATTAAACACAATACAGGTATAGGTGCTTTTTACAAGTCTGTCTAAATTCAAACCTTATATTCCGTATGCATATATGAGTTGATATAATCATCCCTTCCTGTCGTGACAACATTGTAAATTCAATACAAAAAAATTCCTTAGTTTAATTAACCCCCATCAGGCATAACCTTATGACCACCTGCCTAATATTGTGTTGGTCCCCCTTATGTGGTCCAAAATGCTCTGACCCATTGGGCATGGACAAGAGGACCTCTCAGGGTGTCCTATGGGGTCTGGCACCAGGACCAGGGCAGTGGATCCTTTGGGTACTCTGGCTTGTGCAGTGGGGCCTCTGTCAATCAAACTTGTTCCACTGCATCCTGTTGATGCTTGATCAGAATGGGGTCTAGGAAGTTTGGAGGCCAAATCAACATCATGGGCGATTGTCATGTTCCTCAAGATGTTTCTGATTGTTGGATGTTGTTGCCATGTGGTGGGGTGCATTTTCCTACAGGGGTAGGCCATTGACATTTGTTTGGTGAACACGATGATAATGCAGAAGAAGTATATTTTTGCTGTAATAGCGATAATAGGGTGACTAGCTTCAGCAGGACACACGCAACACTGTACGGCGCCATTGTTGTAGTCATTTTCTGAGTCTGGCGCATGCGCATTTATCGAGAGGTGGAGCTATGACGCAAGCGTTTCAGAAAATTATCGGATACAACGTCAACACGGAGCCGCTTAAGCACCGTTTTCAAATCTTTCCACTCTGGGACCTGGTTTCAGAAATTATCGTCTTCAGACCCCAAAACGCTGGCTTCGTGTGGATGATAAACGGGTTTGATGAACTATTTGTGTGTTTAGGCCTGGGTTCGTCTTCGTGTGGACGGGGCCTAAGTCTCATCAACACAGATGCCAGAATCCAAGGTTTTCCAGCAGAACACCACATAGTACCAATATGATCAATGTTATTCACTTTAACTCTCAGTGGTCATAATGTTGTGGCTGATCAGTGTTTGCTCTGTCATTTTACACATCTTAAAATATGTTGTAAAATTGTTACCTTCCACTTCAGTCCACAGCACGGTTTCATTGCTCCTCACAGCCAGCAGTTGGAAAAGCCTCTGCTTCCTGGTTCTGGAACATGTACTGTGACGGAAAACACAGATTAATTACTTAAAGCCCTGTGGCGACTTTTTGTTTTATAGCAAATAATAAAACATAAGTGGCAACGATGTGTTTGTACACAACAAATGCATTTAGACAAGTACAGTACAACAGTGTGACAATGCACGTTCATCAATCATTTAGTCATTTATGTAAGCAGAGAAGCATTTTCAAAGATATACAATATGTACTTTCATTCAGTGATCATACAGTTTTGATTTACAGTGCTGTTATGAAATACTATACTTTAAAGATTCCGTGGATACCAGGACTAATATGTAGCCCCGATACAACCCTCTGGTTTTATCCTGAATTGATCATATTGCAAATCTTCAAGGAGAAAGAAGAAAGTAGAAGAAAGAGGAGACTGAAAATGAATAATAAAATCATGACATGCAGCTAATAAGGTGATTATTTTTGGTCATTTCTGTTAACATGTTGCAGCTACTCATCTTTCTAATTGTGTTTTCTAGAGTGCTTAAAGCTAAAGTGCAGGACGTTTACATAAAATGAATGTCAATCACATTTCTTGAGTACTATGTAGTGTATAACATCAGCCAAAGGAATCGAACTGGAACATATTCATACATCAGACTGTCCCTCATTAGCAAAAGAGATGTTCATGTAGAACACAGGTTCCTACAGTTGAATAGAACGCCTCTTTGGGTAAATGACACAGCTGAACTGAGGTGCACACCGAGTCGTAGTGTGATTGGAAGTGGCAAAACCTGCGGTACTCTGTAATTACTGGGAGTAGTTTTGACTGTCAGCTGCATGAACAAAACCAAACAGAGACAGGGGAGAAATCAGCTCTCTTTTAGAGGGATAAGTACAGCTCTAGAAGATGGATGGCGACTTGATGTTATAGAGATGTTAATGATGTTACGATCCACTTTCACATGAGCTCTTGCAAAAAAAATGAGGCAAAGGGAAAATCTATATCACTCTTTACAGTACCACTATTTTTTTTATAAAGGGTTTATACTGTGTAACTAACAGCTCTGTTAAAAATCAATAAAAATATTTACGAACACTGTATTAAAACAAAATTACTTTGGTATTCACGGCTTCTCAGACTGTTCTGATAATATCTTCTCTTCATGGAACCCAACAAATTGATGGTAAAACACATATAGCACCTTTCAACCTTATCTCCAAACCACTTTACAAACCCAGAAACCTTACTTAGTCACACACTACAGTAAAGAAGCTGTCCAGATCAAACATATTATACAGAAAACCTGGAATCTCATTGAGAAGGACACTTTAATAAGGACTCCGGTGATCAAAGATGAACTAGTCAGGGGTTAACTTGCTGCTCTTGAACCTTACACTTGACTGAACCAGGCAATTTATGCTTTGGTAACTGCAATTATTGTGAGAATATGCTGAAAACTGACACTTTAGAGATGTGTTTAGAACCAAAACCTATTATAAATTGTAAAGGTACCCATGTTGTATAAAGACTTGAATGGATTTGTGACTGTTTCTGTGTAGGCATCCCTATAAGGAGTCTTAGGGACAGTGGCTGAAGGTAGGTATACTTTTGGTATTGGAAATCTGAACTATCCTACGGCCAAATACTACATGGAAACACATCACGGGGGTGATTCAACTCCAAGGGGTATTGAAGTTATTAGCTTTGATGCCAGGGGTGGGGATAAAATCAAATGCCTCAAACAAAGAGAGACATATTGGATCTATCCCCTTAAGGCCGCCAGTTATCCTAGTCTAAATGAGGATTTTGACCTTTCACCTTTCTTATAGTCATTACCTGGAGTTTTTGGGTGTTTTTGTCTCCTTGAGTTGATAGCCCTAAAAGTTTTTTTTCTTATAAAGGTCCTCAACTTGATTTTATTATTCATGGCTCTATATATTTGCGAGGCTATTGCTTGTATGTATCTGCTTTTGTGGTAGGAAGTGTTTTTGTTGCATGATGCCCCTAGAGACCAAAGAGAAAATGATGCACGTACTCAGTGTTGCAAACCTGTGATAATTGCAACTGTAATTACTCAGTCTGTTGCTTTGAGTCTCCAAATCCTGACAAAGGCAGAAACCTACATGCACTGGTGTGTTTTTTGAATGTCTCTAGCCCACTAAAATACAAACCTTTTACCTTTCAAACCCATCTTAAGTGCCTGGACCTGATTTTTTATGCCAATTTTTCATTGTTGTTCTTCCACCTTCCTTAAATGCTTTACAATTTGTTTCTCATTCTTCCATTTGCACACCAATGGTGGGAAAGCTGCCATACAAGGTGTTCACTATTGTGAGGAAACAGCTGAGACATTCCGTATCTTACCCAAAAAACACTTGTGCAGATGGAGGAGCAGGGGTACAACCTGGTGATTAATATATAACCCGGCTGCCCAGTGATGCAGGATAAGATAAAACTGGCAAACACATACTTCAAGTGTGTCAGTGCAATTGTCTTCCATACCGTTTGTCTTAAAATATTGCAGTGCACTGAAAAAAAAAGGTTCTCTTGATAGAGAAGGAACGGACACTAAAGACTACATAATGGAAGGGATTCAATATCTGAAGCCACTCTTGTGACAAATGTGACAGGTGTTGCACCCCAATTCTTCAACGCGTGAGGCAACACGGGAAAAGAAAACATTTTCATTATGAGGCGGCTGAAGATGGCAGTTCAGGGAGAGTGCAGCTGTTGTGTCTCGCAACACTGTGTTCTATGGAGCAACAGCAAAGTCGGTAGGAACCACTGAGGAAGTAGCCCCTGTTTGACATTCAGGGTCAACCACGAGGACGAATCTCATATATTTCTTTTCAGGCAAACAAGTATTCACTGATTTGAAAAAAACATCTGTCATCATTTCATGGCACCAACTTCCCACCTAACTTCTCTTCAAAGTAATCTTGAAAATGCAGATGCAAAGGATTTTTGGAGAGGTTCTGAATATTAATAAGCTGTTTTGAATGTTTCTCATGACAGTTGCTGTTAGTAGGAGATTTTCACAGGGTGATTCACATTAAAAACTGTTTGAGGTCCACAGTGTGTGAAGACTGACTGAACAGCTTCACCATCCTCTCTGTTCAATGCAAGGTGGCCAGAAAAAATGGACTTTGGGAGGATGTAGTTTTAGCACTCAGAGCTCTGACACTGCAAGTAAAAACAGTCAGTGCCCCTGTTTGTACTGCACTGGATCCAAAATGGAAGAGTCACATTGGGCAATGGTTTCTTTATCAGCTACACAACTGACTACTTTGTAACAGTGCAACTCTTCGCTGGGTCATCAATCTGTTTAAGTGCCAGCATTCTGTCATTCTGACATGGTCACTTAATTCTGATGTTCCTCAGCTTCATTCATTCAAACCAATCACAGTGACAGAGACAGCATTCTTTGTTACACATGTGAGACTGGACATTACATCAAATGACTAGATCTAAACCAATAGCAACTTATTAAACTGTCCAAACAAAAAGTAATAATGTAGTTTATTTAAGATTTCCTGAAAATTCTATCCATGTGTGACGAATAACTACCACTTTATTACTGGTAAAATGAAAATATTCTGACAGCTATAATGAATGTCAGGACTCAGCCTGAGGATCGACATTTATAAACTGTAACTTCATGCGTGACAGCTCAACAACAAATCCTAACAAATCCTGTTTCCGTGTTGGGGATCATTTCTAGTCTTAAGTAATTAATGCAGATACTGCTATTGTTCCATGCGCATAAATGTGTGCAAATATCTCTAGTTTTAGGGATGCTAATATGGATCCTTGGTAATGCAGGTATTTAATGAACTCAGATGAAAGACTCCTACAAGCAGCCGGAAGCAACAAACTGTTCAGCTTCTGTTCTTCTATAAGTCTCAATAATCTGTCTTTATTGCAGTGAAGTTTTATTTTTATGGACATTTCAGAATGAGAAAGGTGTTTCTGGCATGCAAACTATCTCTGGTGCTCTTTTTAGACCAATATTAATACTAAAATGTTGAAAAGGCCTTCCCCAAATTGCGTCACACAACTCTAAGTATTTTGCTCATGTTCAGACTTGTACAGAATTGTTAATAGGTTCGATCTAGTGAGACTGCTGTAGGGACTTTTTTAGAAAAGTGACCCGGATGCTTGCATCCATTACATTGAGTTTTGCAGTAGCACTGTGAAATGTTTGGGGATCTGATGAACCTTAAAGTTCACGTATGTGTTACTCAAAATGGACATGCAGCAGAATGTGCACACCAATGCATGCATTTTTAAAATACAGCGCTATTTTCAGTCTGAATGACCCCTTAAGGTGACTCTCCACTCAGTGACACCACATAGGTTTTGCACAGTATGTAGAAAATGTGGATAAATGTTTTATTTTAACAGGGGCTCAAAAAAATTACATGTAATATGAAAAGCGTTGAATTATGAACCGACTCTACAGCATGTTTAAGCAGATTTTAGTGATTTATTTTTCATTTTTTATTTTATAGCCTGCAGCTTTGCTCTTTTGTTTTAGTCTCACTGCTCTAATTACAGTCATTTCCAATTTAGGCAAGCAGGCAATAGTCTTTGGTAAATTCATCAAATGATCATAAACACAACTCTGAATGAATGCTAATGCAATGTCAACTGTTTTCCACCGCATTCACCGTATCAACCATATGTCAGTGTTGTGTTTACAGCTTGTTGCAGTGATTCCAAGTTGTCAGAAAGTAAATTTGCAGGTTTAAAGACAATTCTGGAGACGACGGACATTACTGCCACAGCCAGGGAGAGTACAAGAGAGTACAAGACATGCTCAACGCTGCTTTTTTTCTAAGTATTTACAGTCCCTTTGTCTTGAAAAGACCTTCAGCTAACCAGAGAGTTAACAGCCTTGTGTTTAACCCATAGTCCTCCTTACTGTTGTTATGATACTCAATTATCAGTGAGTAACATAATAAGTAAGGGGACGTTATTCTATATAGCAGTGAAACAGAGAAGTTGCCAGCATGTAGCACGATTATGCTCTATAGTATACAGACTGTTAGACTTACTGATTTGAGGTTGGACTCCATCTCTGTGAAGTTCCACTCAGTCAGAGGCAGGCTTAAACTGAAAGGCTAGGAGGGAACAAACACACTCGGATCAGTATTAAGTAATAATTCAATTCACTAGCCAACCAGTCTGACATGTCAGATCTGTGTCTCTACATGTGTGTTTATGTACAGTGCAGGGCTACTGACATCCATGACAGCGCTGGTTCCAGCTTCCACAGTATTCTGCTGATGGCTCCTGAGTAGAAGCTGCTGCAGCTCCTCCAGGCTCATGTCTACGTTCTCCACTGTATCTGAAACCTCCACTCTGCACACAGACACACATATAATATGCAATATGTAATACACACACATAGACGCACACCTCTTACATCATTGTGCAGTTTTGTTTCTGTGCAAACATCCAAATGCACATTGTATTCTCCATGTCCACCTGTGAGCTCCTACCTGTCCAGAGCAGGTCTCTTACTCCTCCTCTCCCCCATCGAGGCCGCTGAGCCCCTCCCCTCCAGAACAGACTGGACCATTGCGACAGGGAGGACGGGGGGTTCGGAGGAGCAGACCTCACATGAGGAGGCCAGCGCTACAGCCTCTCCTCCTCCTACACTGCCTCCTTTTCCTCCTCCTCTTACTCCTGGACTCACAGGCTCTTCTTTAATAAGCATCATGCACTTCTCCCTGAAGAGTCAATACTGTGTGTCAGAAGTAATGATAGTGGACCCAGAAAATAATACACTATGGTAGGATACACTATGATAGAAGCTGCAAAGTATTGTTGACTTTTATAACAGAAAATAGTAATGTTTTACTGCCTCACTCACCTGGTTTCATCCGGCTGCATCTGAAGAGCCATGCTGGCCTGAGACATGTCAGTAACGTCTGATATGATTGGTCCTCCTGTCAGCCCACTAGTGGAGCAGGAAGCAGTATCACTGGATGGCTGAGGGTGAAGAGAAGATGTGTTTGCTTCGTGTTGCGTTCTCCACAAAAAACACCATTACGATCCTGTTCATGGTTATATCACGCTGCTTATATGTGGTTAGTAACGTAAGATCACATGTTTGCAACAGGCCTACTGTCCTACAAACCAAATAAATAATATACTTGGTATTCTAAGACCAAAATTAGCTTCATCATGTAAAATTATCAGGCCACAGAAATTTATAATTTTCCTGAAAAAACACCATTTTCAACAAGCTGCAAGTCTTTACTAAAGCAGCTAAATTGCTACTCAGTATATGCGCTCAAGCAAAAAGAAACAGACAACTACACAACTAAAGTTAAATTAAAGCAAGCTTGAGATAAAGGCCCATGCTAGGTTTAGCTGAAATTAAAACTAATGTACTTTCTTGCTCCCAAAACTTTCTCTATAATTGAAAAATCCTTTCGTATAGAACAGCAGTCGAAGGTAACCAAGTACATTAACTCAAGTGCTGTACAATTTTGTGCTTCCGTTTCCATTTTCTATTACCTTATACTTCCACATCACAATAATTCAGAGGCAAATATTGTGCTTTTTACACCAGTACATTTGTGATAACGTAAGTTACTAGTTACTTTGCAGATTTTATTTAACAATACAAAATATATAAAAGATCACCACAAATGTTTATTGATCCGCGAGGGGAAATTTGCAAGTTACCCAAAAGATAAACTGTATAAAGTAGTTAAATCACCTCCACCATTAGTAGAAATATGTAATTTTGCATGATGAGTTCTTTTGGTGCTTTAATTATATTTTTATGCTAATACTTTAGTATGTATACTTAAGCATACCTTTAAGTGCATGGGCTTTTCTTCTTATTTCTACACTGCAGTATTGGTACTTTTACATAAGTAAAAATCTGAGTACTTTTTCCACCTTTGGAGTAGAACATCTTTGTGATTCAGTTTAATATTCAACACAACTAAATGAGAACAGTTTAATCTAAAGAAAACAAAAAGCAAAGAGCTAATCACATTTGGCTTATTAGCCTGGCTTAGCAGCGTAGCACCAACTGTCATCACAGCTGGTAAAATTACCCTCAAATGACATATTAAAATCTATTAGACCGCAGATTCATTTTTCTATTGATTTAAATACAAATTTGAAATATAGACAAGCATAAAAATTAATATTCATTGTTTACAAATCAGCCTTTGATTGAAGTGACTGTTACCCATTGACTGTTTGAAGTTTGCTTAAAAACATCTGGTGTCATGTATGGTCTATGTAGGAACATTCTGACATAAAATATTTAGCTTTGACCTCCCAACACATGTCCCACTGGTGAGGCTGGTTTTTACAAACGTATGCTGTGTGTCACCATATAGATTTAATGAAGAGTTGTACCATGTTGTTGCTGTCAGTCAGTGAGAAATAAGGTGACTTTAACAACTAAAAGCTACTTAAAATGTCCATAAAGGGACTAAAATGCATAAAATGACAGCATTACCACCTCGCTATCTGTTCAGTAAAACCTTTCTCAGCTTCACTGCTTCTGCAGTTGCTGCTCTTTGTAGTGAAACACTTATGTGGTAGTCCTTGGAAAACCAGAACACAAAAATAGTCAATTCACTTCAATTCAAGGTTTAGTTTTATAACCTGTGTAGAGTTGAATTGAGCACATCTGTAGCCGTTCAGATCTGTCACTGCACATTGCTTCCCTCTAGTGTTTATATACCATAACAGCTGGCAGCAGGGTGTTAGAGGAGACGTATGTCCAGATAATATATTCACAAGGGATATCGTGTGGCAAGTAAGCTTTAAATTTAGATCCAATTATGGTTACTGCTGTATAAGGAGTGATGTGAGCTAAATCAAATGACTTTGAAGAAAAAAAGTCCCAACATGGCACATAGAAAGGCCAGCCAGTAACTTCAGAGTTGATGTGGCTGCCAGCATCATTCGTGCTGAATGTGGAAGGTCAGCAGCAACACAGTAGTTTACTAATTACAGTTTGCAGCAAATGTGACATTGAAAAAGGTTTTCTATACTCTACAAATGACCCAAATTAACGTTTTTTTGGTTCTCTGTTCAGACATATAGTGTAAGAGTAGATGTTGCTCTATACCTTTCTGCTTTCTGCTTTTTTCTAAGATCTAACTACTCTAATACATCCTCACTGGACTTCAGGTGTGTATTTGATAGACATTAGGGTTGTAGCTGGTATGTTTCCTCACCGACTGGATGTAGAAGGGCTCGTGCATGGGCTCCATCGGGTGACTATGGCTGAACTTGGAGGCAGGAGGGCTGGGAGAGCCGTCGTCCAACATTAAAGGCCTGGAGGGAACATTAGTTTTCAGGCAGTTACACATCTGGACTCATAACAGCTTTACAGAGGCAATGACAGCGGAACATAATCACCATGTGCTGACTAATTACTACACAGAACCCATTACAGAAGGAAGTATTACTGACGTGGACATCTGCTCAATTTATGTTTTTGGTATTTTTCCTGCTTTTGAGGGTGCTGAATTGAACAAATGTTGGATTTTTACGTTTATTCTGCAATCTCATTATCGATGCTGAATGTCACTGTCACATAATTTCAAATGCATGATGACATTTATGAAAGGTCAACGCCTTATTTGTCAGTTGCGTATGATGGTACGCAAAAATGATGTATCCAAAGTGACAGTAAGTTTGTACTCAAACTTTTAGCCGCACTAACAAATGCATGGTTTCAGGAATTGCTGTCAGACTGAAATACCTTCACACCTAATGGACCTAATCTTTGGACTTTGGTGATCCCCAAAAGTTTGGTTTCTTACCAAATAAATGTAAAACTGAAGGTATTCCCTCTTCCACTACACTTTGTGAACAACATGCTAACATGCTAAACTCAGATGTTGGAAGATTCAGTCGGAATAGCAAATTTTGCACTTGTTTTCCATTGAATTATTAATATGATGATGTGATATTTACTGCTGTTTGTGGCAAACAAACATGTTCCTGAATGTGTGTAGAATATGATTTCTAGGCTTCATTTATAATGATAATAATTGCATGTCGTGACACATTTTAAGGTTGCATGTTGCAATTTCGCCAATATTTCAATTAATTGTTTAACCCTAGTCACAGACACAGCTGTGCAACATCAACGTGATAATATTGCTAATGAAAACACATTAGCATTTGTTGCTGGCATTGATATTTAAAGCACCACTGAGCTGCTAATGTGGCTGATGATCTGCCTGTTTTTTTGTTTGTTTTTCATTTTTTGGATACCTTTTTAGATATGTTACAGGTAATGAGGGGAGAGCGTGAGGGGGTGAATTACTCATGAGAGCTGGTTGACAGCAAAAAGATGCTAAACACAGACTGTGGACACTCAGGATGTGTGTGACAGAAAGAAAGCCGAGCACAAATATCTGTAAAACATCACTCCTGACCCAGAAATACACATTTCTTTGGCGTTTTTGTGCCCCTGCGTGCCTTTTCTTTCTCATGTCGGCCTTGTTCACTCTCAGCAACAAAGCTGAACCAGCGTTTTACACACACAGGCTGCAGCAGGGTCATGCACTCTGCTCTGCCTTCACACTCTGTGAATATGTGTGCGCGTGTGTGTGTGTGTGTGAGTCTGACTGACTGATTCAGCACTTGTCTCCATTCACAGCGCTTGTTGGGTTAGATTGTTCAGTTTGTCAGCTGAGCCAGCCCTTCCCTCTGCCCCACTGTGGCCCTGTTTGTCTCACTTTTGTTGATTGCTCCACTGTGTGTGTGTGTGTTGTGTGTGTTTGTGTGTGTGTACTCACAGCTTTCTCTTTAGGCCCACAGTGCTGGGTGTGTTGGACTGCATCTGGCTGAACAGAAACTGAATCAGCTGGCAAAGAGAGAAAAAGCACAGCATGAATCAGCATCCTCACCCGGTCTCACACACAGAAAGAAAAATCTCACATATGGTGCCATGTTTCCATTCTTGAACACTAAAGTGGGATAAGGAAGGGTGTGAGCCACAGAGAGCCCTAAAAACATGATTTGTGAAATTTTGGGAAGGGGAGTGTTTTTTGTTGTTGTTGTTGTCGTTGTTTGCTGTGCATTTCTATTTTTAAAAAATCATGGGTTGTGTATGATTCATGAACAAAGCTGATACATAATCAAATTTAAAAATGCAAAAGAATGCGTGCTGTTGATTTACATTTAAAGCATGGGGTTGCAATATCATAAACTTCATTCACTTTAACTCAGTGATCAGAGAGGAAACACTGACTCTTTAAAACCAACTGCTGTAAAACAAATCATCTGTTTTCTTATTCCTATTATTCATTTTCCTTTTAAAGTTTCTCTTTCCTAAAACTTATTTCTATGTAACAAAAAGACATATTCCAAATATTTTTTCTGTAAAAACGAATCCCTTCCTACCTTAAAATGGCTTAAATGCAACTCCAATACCATTTCAGCTTTTAGAATATGCTTGTCTATGAAATCTCTGCCTCTCTCGCTATTCACTCGCTGCAGCTCAGCACACTAGCTCACCTGCAACTCTTAAACTCTATAAAACTATTGCACTCTACACAATGACAAGTTGTTACTGAAGTAATTCAGCCATACATGAAGTTGGAAAACAACTCTGTACAAGAATAATTAAACTGTAAGTTGACGGAATTGGTTCCTTAGATTTGTTACATATGAAACCCTGAAAGTCTGAATCTGTGTTTTTGAGACTTTCATTTATAGGCTGTAGCTTCAGGTGGAAATGCTCGGCCCAAGTGATGACTGCTTATTTTGCTCATGATGCATCTTCTAGCATATAAAAACAAAATATGGATGCATTAACAAGGTAAAAAGTCTTTCACCAGATGGGGTCTTTAATAGCAATAATGATAAATAAAAGCTAAATCAAGTGCTCTATGATATCTGTCAAAACAAGCTGCATGACCCGTAAACTACCAGGTATCATGTTCAAGTCACTAAACTTTGAACTGCAGCTGTGATACAAATAAATCACATTCAGAACAAAAAGGATTGGAGAGTTGGTTTGTTTTGAAAACCCATAGTATGATTTATATGTGTGAAAAATCAGAAGTGTTTCCAGTTTTGAGGCTATATTGTGGTGCATAAACACAGTCGTCCTTTTATGAATTAAATATGCTGTGAAAGCGCTGATGCTTCAAGTTGCAGCCTAGTAAGATATTCAACACTGATAAAAGCGATTCAACTAATGACAATCCAGAATTTTATGACTGCTGGAAAATGTGCCCTCTACCTCTAATTGTTATAAAGAACCACAGCAAATCACTTGCAATGAAAATCCTACTTAAGTAAAAACAGGATTCATCAAAATTTAATTTATCAAAGTTCAAGTTAAAAAAAAGAATCATTATGCAAAATGGGGCTTTTTTGACACGGATATAACTTGTTGCTGGAGTGACAAGACACAAACACTGACCTTGTTCATGACTTTCTGTTGCTGTGTGTGGTTCTGTCTCAGTGAGACCACTTCTCTCCACAGCACCTCGTTCTGCCTGCAAACAGGAGAAGACGAATCACAAAGAGCAGGACAGAAAGAGACAAGTTGAGTTCTTGTAAGATTTGCTTCCATTACCATCTGATTAAAAGTCTGATCCAAACAAAGCTTAATTAACATGCATCCTTTTGCAGATTTGTGACTATTGTTTTCAGGATTAAAATATTACAGATATTGTGGGTTTATATAAAATGTAGAGATTTTAAATAATTTAAGTCATTACAAATATCCGCATTTTCTTTCCTCTATGTGCACTGATGTAGCAGCTACACCGATCAGGCATAACATTATGACCACCTGCCTAATATTGTGTTGGTCCCCCTTATGTGGTCAAAAATGCTCTGAACCATTGGGCATGGACAAGAGGACCTCTCAGGGTGTCCTATGGGGTCTGCCACCAGGATGATGGATCCTTTGGGTACTCTGGCTTGTGCAGTGTTGTGTCTGTCAATCAAACTTGTTCCACTGCATCCTGTTGATGCTTGATCAGAATGGGGTCTAGGAAGTTTGGAGGTCAAATCAACATCTTGGGCAATTGTCATGTTCCTCAAGATGTTCCTGATGTTTTTGCCATGTGGTGGGGTTTTTCCTGTGGGGGTAGGCCAGTGACATTTGGGATTTCCATTTGCATGAGGGAGTGTGTTTGTTCTGGGACAGTGTTTATTTGGGTGTCTAAGTCTCATCAACATGGATGTTAAAATCCAAGGTTTTCCAGCAGAACACCACATAGTACCAATATGATCAATGGTATTCACTTCACCTGTCAGTGGTCATAATGTTGTGGCTGATCGGTGTATACTTAAAGCACAAGTAAAAGCACTCATGAAAAAAAATTCAGAATGATGTATAAGATATGATTGCATTATAATTACTGATGCATTCATGTTTTTATCTTTTTAATGTTGCAGCTGGTGAAGTTAAAGCAGACAAACAGTTAGCCGGTAAATTCTGTCCTGGGGATCAATAAACTTTCATTTTAATCTAATAATAAGTTGTCACCAGACTTTCCACGAAGATACATCATCATTTTTTATTTTATTTTGTACTATTAATATGAATGTGCAAAGTAATTAGTAATTAAAATTGTTAAATAAATGTTGTGGTGTAGAAAGAATTGTAGTGGAGTAGAAATATGAAGTAGACCATGTTTTGACATGTTAAGCCATAATTTCTCACTTTAATTTGGAGTAGGTTCCTTAAACCAACTGTTGTCCACTATACCTAATACATACATACATACATACATACTACTACTACTACTACTACTAATAGTAATAATAAAATGTTTTCGTGTTGAACAGCATTTAGTTAACGAGCCAGAAGCCTTTCAATAACCACACATTTGTGCATGTGGATCAGAAATGCTTCCTCACATGTACGATTTTCCACTGTTCTCTGCAATTATCACATGAACGTGACAGTTTTTCATGTGCACAGGTTTTAAGACCAATTAAATGTCATTAAAGCTGCTATAATTTTACTAATAGATGCAACAAAGGGCTTCGGACAATGGTGGGTCTTTTTCCATCAGGACTGGGTTCTTTTACTCTCAGAATCAGAATTATGATCCCATACAGCCTCTGGATCTATTGTGCAAAATGTAATTACAGCCATATATATTCCATTATATTTTGAATTCTCACCTGGTGCCTGGATTTTGTGTTTTTGCTTCACATAACCCTCCAGGCGTCAATTTAAGAAAGTTACACCGAGGTCCTTGAGGACAAAGAAACTGAAATGAAAACATAATAAATTATTATTATGTCCCACTTTTACTTTCACTAAGTTAGATTTTTAATTAACATCAGAATCATCATAACTCAAAAGAAACATTTATTTTCTATGTAGCAAGTAGTCATTCTTTTTTTTAATTATCACAGTCTGGGATGTGTCAGGGATCAGCAACAACGTTGATTCTGATGGATTATTATTTTTTGTGTGGTGTTAGAAAAAAGAAATATAAAAGACAAACAAAAAAATCACTATTGAATCCTTTTATTGATACTTTTTACTGTTCTATACGGAGCCCCTAAAGGGACATCGGCATCATTTTTTTTAATGTAGTTTCTTGTGCGCACGAGATAGTTTTCTCGTGCTCACCAGAAACTTTCTCGTGCGCACGTGAAACCGGCCGCACATAGACACCAATGTTATTTCTGCAGCTTGACAGACAGCTACTTTTGATCAAACTGGGCTTGTAGCACATTGTCTACCTTACAACGATGGGAAAGAGGCATCGTTTATGTTTTGACAACGTATCGCTAATGAGTTATTAATGCTGGAAACTATCTCGTGAGCACGAGAAAGTTTCGCGTGCGCACGACAAACTACATTTTAAAAAAAAAATTTTCGTTCAATGTCCCTTTAGGGGCTCCGTAGTTGTACTTTCATCGAATTTGACTTTTTAAACATGTGGCTTAAAGGGCATTTCTGTCTTTTTTACATTTGATTTATTTATTTATCTATTTTTAATCATTTTTAATAATAATAATCTAACCTTTATTGATCCCCTTGGGTTCCTTCCTTCTCTGCATTGACCCATCCTATTCAAAGTTAACCTTAACTATACATACTAGGAGCAGTGGACTGCCATGGTGCAGCACCCGGGGAGCAGTCAGGGGTTAAGGGCCTTGATCAAGGGCCCAACAGTGGCCGCAGTCGGGGTTCGACCTCTGACCTTCTGATCAGCATCCCAGGGGCTGAACCTGTTGCGCCGCCACTGCCCCATATTGTTAATGCATATAGCATTAAATTTGGCAAAGGTGTGTATTTTAGGTTCATTTAGGGTCATTTGAATCTCCCATACTCAACAATAATTGTGTACAAAATAAAGTTACACTTATTTTGAAATTATTACTTATCATAGGCAAGTCTTTTTCATTACATGAGTCTTTTTATTTACTGACGAAACATGAATTATGAGCTCATCCAACCACTGAATCTATTGTGGAAAACATAATTAGATCCTGTTACGGCCTCCACACAACCAAACAAAAAGCTCGATAGGGGCAGGAGACTGCAACATATTAATAAGGACGCCAACTCAAAAGGTAACGGTTTACCCACAAGCTTTATTTATATACTCAAAAGTTAACCAAATCCCAAACAACTAATGAGGAACAAAAGGAGACTGGAGGCCCCGGCCAAAAGAAACAAGAGGGAAGACACTGGGCCAACCACGCAGTGGGCCGTCGCTCCCAGCATCTCCCCCTAAACTACCTAATAAAGAAATCTAAAATAAACCAAAAGACCAATAACCTCTCGGCCGCTAACCTCCAGTCCAAACTAATATGAATTAAAACACAAAATCCCCAGCCCCTGAACAGGCATGGGAGGAAACCTGCTCGGGGAAAAGGAAGGAACAAAGAAAAAGGAGGAAGGGAAGAACCCTCCTCTCTACCTGTGCTGTGCTGCCCATTGTCTCAGCACTCCCTGTCCCTCTTATCTCCTCCCCCTCCTCTCTACCTGAGTGTTGATTCCACTCAGGTGCGCAACAGGCCGAGGGAGGAGGAGGGAGACAGGGACAGAGAGAGAGAGAGACAGAACCAACAGCAAGCTACTGCACATAACAGATCCATATATATTCCGTTATATTCTGAATTATGTGTTCTCCTTTCCATAAATAAAGACATTTCCACCATAAACTGATGCAGAAAAGTCGCAAATTGGGCCATAAAAATTCACATGAATGCAGGAAATTGCTCCAACTTTCTTGGAGATGGACCCACAGCCCCCCTCCCAGAACTGGCCCTACCCAATGTGATGCCCTAGGTGAGATTTACATGGCGCCCCCCTCCATCGACGATTTACATACGCTTACAAAAGAAATCCAATAGCATTGTTTTGTAGTAATATTAATTGGGCAATGCTTTACATTTGAATCAATGTGAGCTTTTCCATTTTAAGAGTTAATAATTATAACTATAACTTAATATGATTATATTGAAGGTGAATTTTTTCCCAATTTTGTGGCACCAACATGTGGGCCAGCCGGCTCTGCCCCCTCCAATATTTAAAAGACGCCCATTTATGTGAATGTAGTAAAACCTTAACGCGCATAGAGCACAACACAAAAAATATAGGCAAAAATGCAACAATTTCCCCCTACCATTCACCATTTTAAAGGGGCAGTGGTGGCCTAGTGGTTTGTGAAGCAAACTTGTAACCGGTGGGTCGCCGGTTCGAGCCCCCGGACTAGCAAGAGGTTGAGGTGGGAAAGTGAGAGCGACCGCTTGTCCCAGTCACCACCACTGTGGGCCCTTGAGCAAGGATCTTAACCCCTGACTGCTCCCCGGGCGCTGCACCGCGGCAGCCCACTGCTCCTAGTATGTATAGTTAAGGTTAACTTTGAAGAGGATGAATGCAGAGAAGGAAGGAACCCAAGGGGATCAATAACGGTTAGATTATTATTATTATTATTATTTGCAAAAACAAAACCACAACAACCTCCAAGCTAATAAAACATAAACAAACTGAGAACATCCTATTTTCACAAGTGTTCAGTTGGTTAAAACGATAAAGGTGAGCGACCTAAAAAAAAAAATTCCAGCAGTCTTCACTCACCAAACCAAAGCAGAAGGCCAAGGCAGCAACGGAAGCTCCGTTTGAAGAGACACATATAGTCAGAAACCTTTCACCGATGGCAGGAGAGCAAAGGAAGATGTCTGCTTTGTCTTATATATATATTTATATATATAAGACACGAGCAGCTCTCAGTGATAATAAGAGCTGAGACCTCTGCTTTAAAGAAATGTGGAATACACGTTTTCATCTCCAAACCTTTCTTTTGCTTCAGTTTTGTTTGTTGTCGTGTCAATTTTCACTCCTTCACAAGTGAATCCAGTGTTTCTCTGTAATAATTAAAATGTGTTCTTCCGAGCATATTTTACAACCAGACTCTTGAAAGATCTTTGCACCGTGTTCATTAATAAAAGGAATAATTGCTAGGATTACTGTGAAAAAAGTGTTGTGGATAATTGCACCATGATGCATTACATTTGTAAATGATTGTTTTCAACACTGAATGTAAGACGCAGGGGTTTTTTTAATGCGCCTGCTCGAATGCATGATTCTTAATGTGGTTAAGACACATCACTAATCACCTGCACACTCAATTTACTGATGATTATCATTTTCAAAAACATCGCTCACTTGAAATGTTGCAAAGACGCAAATGGTCCAAGAGTCCTGAATAGATAAGTGCACTAATACTGCTACTGGTGTTAATAATGATAATAACATTTTAAAAAATTCAGTTCATCGCCAGTTGGTGGGCCTTTTCGTGGTTTTTGTGAGCGGACTGTTAACTTCCCGGCTTCACTTCAGTGTTTTGCATAAGCTTTGTTTCACCACCGACTTCAGGGGTGTCAAACAGGGGTCCTCGAGGGCCACTATCCTGCATGTTTTAGATGTTTCCCTCTTCCAACACACCTGATTCACATGATCAGGATCGTTATCAGGCTTCTGCAGAGCTTGATGATGAGCTGATCATTTGAATCAGGTGTGTTGGAAGAG
>OMNN01097314.1:0-29220 GCA_900302755.1 Chromis chromis
GAGAGAGAAAGTTGTAGAGGTGTGGCAAAGGAGAAGAACTGGTTTATTCACTGCAGTGTGCAGGGTGACCACTGGGTCAGGTGTTTACTGAGGCTTACAGTGTACTGATGATGATTTGCAGTACAGTATCCCTCGGGATAAATAAAGTATCTATCTATCTATCTATCTATCTATCTATCTATCTATCTATCTATCTATCTATCTATCTATCTATCTATCTATCTATCTATCTATCTATCTATCTATCTATCTATCTATCTATCTATCTATCTATCATGTCTGCTCTATAAAAGTGATCATAAATCAATTGTCAACGTATATTCACGAGGGTTGTTTGTTCCAAACGTCAGACATGGAGGACAGACAGGCAGACATCAATAGAACAAAAGGACATCCAAGCATCCTGTCAGAGCTACGTCCAGTGAATAATTCTCCTTTCAGATGGTGGAGTACCTCTTACCTCCATAGATGTCCATGCATTTCCCTCCTCTGCTAGCCCTGTACCAAGATGGCGGCGCTTTAGGCACGTCCCTCCACAGTCAATGCGACGTCTATGTATATATGTCTATGGTTATCAGGCTTCTGCAGAGCTTGATGATGAGATGATCATTTGAATCAGGTGTGTTGGAAGAGGGACACATCTAAAACATGCAGGATTTTTATTTTCGAGGACCAGAATTCTCCACCCCTGCTGATCAGGATGAGTCAAGCTGTTAATGGTGCTGCAGCTTTCTGAGGAGGGACCTCAAGACCGCATTCTAAGTAGCTGATAAGTGGCTGTAGACTATATCCTCTGTTTAGAGATGGCTGTTCCCGTTTACCGTTCACTCCTCTCTCAAACCATCTGTCTTCTATGTCAAGAATGTAAACATTCAAGAACGGTGACAAGAGGCCTCTTGGACGAGAGGTTAAATGTCCTGAAGAACTAAGAAGCTGTCTGATCAGGGCTGCAGGTGTAAACAGAGCAGCAGTGAACCAGCTCCTCTACTTTTCTCTCTTAATAATAGTACAGACACAGCTGAGGGTTCAGTGACTCTCACTGGTTTCAAACCAGCAGCAGCTACAACATAATACATGCTACTGTATCAGAACACAGCTCAGCCTTTCTCTACGGGTCAGAAGATATTCCAGCCCAGTATCGTGGCCTGACACCGGATGGATTCATAGGTTTGGATAAAAAGGGTTCATTGAATCCCAAGCTGGTTTTTACATATACACTTTGACTTCTGCACTTCTTTTTCACTGCCCAAGCAGCAATAAACAGTTCAACTGTGAGGAAAACCACAGCTTGTGAAAGTTAACAGTGAGAAGAGGCCTCTTTGACTAGAGGTTAAATGTCCTCGAGAACAAAAAAGACTGTTACGATGGCTGCTGCAGTATTACATGATCACATGTCCAATCAGTAGGAAATATTCTGTAGGCTTTGGTTAACTTTGGTACAATTGTAAGGGCTGTTGCACTTCCTTTGAACACCAGTGTAGGTGGGACGGATTCCAAATATATCACGTCTAACAGTGTCTCTTATCTACGTTTGAACAGTTTTTGGAGAACAGCGGAGGTCAGTTAGACTTCCACACACGTAATGCAACATAGACAGCTCAGCCTTTCTTTATGGGTCAGAAGATATTCCAGCCCAGTATCGATGGATTCATAGGTTTGGATTAAAAGAGTTCACTGAATCCCAAGCTGGTTTTTACAAATACGCTCTGACTTCTGCACTTCTTTTTCACTGCCCAAGCAGCAATAAACAGTTCAATTATGAGGAAAACCTCAGCTTGTGAAACAGCATTTCAATCATCTGAATCCCTATTAAAGCACTTGGTAACATGAATGCTGTATTTCTACTGCTGACTTCACAATAAGTCAAAATCTATTCTAAACCAGTTAGACCGCTGCTCCTGTACGCTTCACTGGTGTCTGAAGCGACGCCAGCGTAGTTGTTGTTTTAGCGCAGCGGCTGGTTGCAGTCCAGTTACTCTGAACATAAACACAAGCTTGTTTAGAGAAGACACTCCACAGAGCACCTTTAACCCTTTAAGACCTGAGCCTCAAAATGTCCACCTGGTCTTTTTTTTTTCTTATTTTGATTACAAAAGGGTCACAAAATGTCCTGTGAGTGCTGGTGCCCTTTTTTTTTCAGAAGAAACTTTAAATATCTGGCTGTTATTTACGATTTACTGGCTATTACAAGAGTTACGGTAATTTTACGGTAATTTCATCCAGCGGATTCTCTGGGGAGGGCACGAGTGACATTACCGTAATGACACTATATTGGTAAAGCGCAACGTCGTTGTGCTTTACAGCCAATATAGTGTCATTACTCATCTCAAAACACACTTTTATAGGCTTACTTTTATGTGATGTTGTCTTGCCATGTCTGTTTTAGTTTTTGTTTTTTTTCTATTATGCCTTTTATACATATTTTACTTGTTTTTATCGTTTTTATTCATTTTTACGATTTGATGTTTTTAACATGACATTTGCCTGCTGTCCTGCCTGTAAAGTACTTTGTAAACTTTGTTTTTTAAAGGTGCTATACAAATAAAGAATTATTATTATTATTATTATTACGGTAATTTTACGGTAATTTCATACAGCGGATTCCTGGGGGGGGGCACGGATGAAATTACCGTAATGACACCATATTGGCTGTAAAGCGCAACGCCTCAGCTTTGAGAAACCGTTTGATTTTTTTTTCCGATAGCACAAACGGTGACATATTTACAGTATTCCAAAGTGCGCTTGCTCAAACGCGTCGCAGATGACGCTCTAGGACTTAAAGGGTTAACAACGCTGAAGATAACAGGAAGGTGGGGGAAAAAAATCAAATGAAAATGATGCAGGTAAGATATTATTTACTGGAGTGAGCAGCTGCTGGAGTTCATTGGGCATATACAGTAATATTCAGTAGTGTTTACAAGAAGCTTCATAACATACATTCTGTACTGTACAACAACTGTACAAGTGAGAGGCGGACGTCTGCTGTATAAAACTAACAATTGCCGGAGACGTCGTAGCTGCTGCTATGCTGTACATTCAAACCTTATTACATAGTCAATTTAATGTGAGCTGTCTATCGTATAAAATAATACATCAAATCTTGTTCTTCCTCAAGGACAGCATGCTTTGTCGCAGATATTTACAATTGTTTTTTTTACAAATATATACAAATACACATGTGTAGCTTACAGTATTTACAGTTTCTTATGTATTATGATACTTCTGCCAGAAAGTCATATAATCCAACAGGTTGTTTAGCCTGTCCAGGAATATTGTGATATTTTTCAGTGAGTATGATTCACATGGTGGGCAGCCAACCTGAAATTCAAAAGAGGCAGAAAACATAAATCATAAAAAGTGAGAATGACACCATGATTAGTTTGTTTCTATGCAGCGGTGGTTGTGTGGAAAAGCAAAAAGCCACGTTACAAATGTGTTTGCATGAGCAGAGACACAGGATTCTGTAAAGAGGACTTACTTCGGGTTGCAGTGACTGATTGAATGCGAGGATGCAATCTATTGCTGTGGTTTCAGTAATTTCTTCCTCATCCATGACCATTATCAACTCCAATATGTAACATTTGAGTGACATAGTTTTACAGTTACCCTAGGAGAGAAAGGAATCCCTCAGTTTGGACACATGCAGTTACAGATTTAGCCGATGTGTAAATATCTGCTCATCATGTCAGGGATTAATAACGCCTTAAAGGTAGAAACCTGATCACAGAGTAACATTTTACTTTCAACCTTTTATTTTAAAGAAACACATTTAGCAGCAGACATCATTGATTTTAAAGGATAAGACTGGCATGTTAGAGCCCGATATGTAACAACGACCCGAATTGTTATAAAAAAACATGTAATAAAACCCAAAATGTAATAACTGGTCAATAATGTAACAAGATGCTGAGCCCACAACGTAAAAACCTTTTGCCTGTCTGTTGTTATATTATGAGGCAGGCAAAATATTTTCCCCCTAATAGTGTAATAATTTTATTACATCATAGAGTGAGTCAAAAATCTATGGATTAAAGGGCTTATTGCTTCAATGTAGAGTGTAGTATCATATACAAATGCCCCTGTCCCCATATATACAATTGCAAGAAAAAGTATGTGAACCTTTTGGAATTTGATGGTTTTCTGCATTAATTTGTCATAAAATGTGATCTGATCTTCATCTAAGTCAAAGGTACTGACAAATATAATGTGCCTAAAATAAAAACACACAAAAAATTATCATCTTTCATGTCTTTTTTGAGAACAACCATAAAAACCTCATAGAACTAGTGGAAAAAGTATGTGAACCCTTGAGTTAAGGACCTCAAAAAAGCTAATTGTAGTCAGGTGTTAGATAAAAACCACTCAAACTTTTTTAATCTGCTCTGCACAAGAAGAATACGCTGATGTGAGCCATGCCTCGCCAAAAAGAGCTTTCAGAGGATCTACGATCAAGAATTGTTGATCTACATAAAGCTGGAAAGGGTTACAAAGTGATTTCAAAGACTTTAGAAACTCACCAGTCTACATTTAGGCAAACCATCTACAAATGGAGACTCTTTAGGACTTTAGCTACTCTACCAAGAAGTGGGCACCCAGTCAAAATGACCCCAAGAGCACAACGAAGACTCATCAGTGAGGTAAAGAAACAACCCTGAGTGGCAGCCAAAGATTTGAAGGTGTCATTGGAACTGGCTAACATCTGTGTTCATGAGTCTACAGTAGGTAAAACATTGAACAAGCAGGGTGTCTGTGGCAGGACACCATGTAATGTCATGTTTTAATCCTGTGTGCACCTGCCCGGGGACAGCAGATGGAAACTAGCATCCGCTAAATCTGGTACAAAGCATATTTTCGTAAGATTAATGTATTTTGTACATTGTCCCTGACAAATAAACTAATAAACTAAACTAAACTAAACTAAATTCCAAAAGGGTTCACATACTTTTTCTTGCAATTGTATATATATACATACAGTGGTCCCCCCTTATGCGACCCCCTCACAAACGGCCACCCGCCATATGCGGCCGTAAATCCTTGGTACCAATCATTTATTCATTAAACTAACCCCCCACCAGAGGCCACCCCGCAAATGCACCCAGCGGCCGTGTTAGAACCCGATATGTAACTTTTGTTACATTACCAACCAGGTATTACATTTCGGGTTTTATTACATTTTTTTTGTTATAAGAAATCGGGTTGTTGTTACATATCGGGCTCTAACATGGCATTAGTTTGTGTTTCTAATAGTTAATGCATTTCATGAACCTTCACTATTCAGTCCAATTACGTTTTATTCAAGCTGTGCTCAATCCTAACATACAAGAAGTCAACAGACAGAAACCCAATAATTCCCAATAATGTCACTGTTCACGTGTTCTTTTCTACTGCTTTTCAAACATGTTGGTTTTGTAAATACTGATGTGTTTGGGAGGGAGGATGTCGCAGGCAGGAACACTGGTGTCCAAAGAAAATGCATCACCTTGGAATTTCACATTTCATTTATTTTTGGCCTTTTTGTGCGTTTATTAGATAGGACAGTGGATAGAGTCGGAAACGGGAGAGAGTGGGGAAGGACATGCGGTAAACGCCCGAGGTCAGAATCGAACCCGGGACAGGCGCTACGCCTTAGCACTTGGGTCACGGGACATAACCATTAGGCTATCGGGACGCCCCGGAATTTCACATTTCTAACCTGTTTGTTTTTTTTGGGCATCACAAATAGAAACGAATACCAAAGACATTTAAATGGTCTGCACTAATGCAGTGCCTTTCTACCTTAGTGGTATTCAAATCACTTTTACAATGTGTTTCTCATTCACCCATTCACACACCAATGCTGACAGACCTTTCAAGGTGCCTGCCTGCCATCGGGAGCAACTTCGGGTTCAGTGTCTTGCCCAAGGACACTTCAGCATGTGGAGGGGGCCGGGGATCGAACCGTCAACCTTGCGATCAGTGGACAACCCGCTCTACCACCTGAACCACAGCCGCCCCTGTTATTAAAAGTTCAGGCAAAACTCACTAATACTTCCTATCAAATTGATCCCAAAATGAACCACTTCATTCTAGGTTTGGTAAACACTTACAGCTAAAATGTTATCACAAGCCCTCGAGTTGCTATAGTTGATCATTTTAAATTGAAAACGAAGTGAAGAGTTCAGCATCCTGACAGACTGTGGGCCTTTTGCTCACAGGGTTTTTCTTGCATTGAGGAATCTTTGCATCAACCTTCAGGGAGAATTTAGCTGATTTATTCATTCATTAATCATTTACTCAGGTGTAATAGACATTATCAGGTGGTAGAGTGGGTCGTCTACTGATGGCAAGGTTGGCGGTTCGATCCCCGGTCTCTCCCAACATGCCGAAGTGTCCTTTGGCAAGACACTGAACCCCAAGTTGCTCCCAATTACAGACTAGCGCCTTGCATGGAAGCTCTGTCGCCATTGGTGTGTGAATGAATGGGTGAATGCGAAACACATTGTAAAGTGCCTTGGGTACCGCTAAGGTAGAAAAAGGCTCTATATAAGTGCAGACTATTTACCATTTACCATTTTTGTTTATTAAATAGACAGAATTACCAACAAAATAAGGTAACGATCATTGGCTTTGCTGTATGGCAGCTCATCGTGCTTATTGTTGCGTGTAGTCACACCCAAAGGCCCATTCAGAGTGTGTTTATATATACAGTGGAACCTGGCATTACGAGTTAACGAGTAATTTGTTCTACGAGCCGAGGCTCAAGCAAATTTTTGTCTTGTTTTACGAGTGGAAAACCACATTACGAGCGAGGTTCATGCAGTGCTTGCACACGCTCTCCCGTTAAGCGTGGCCGCCGCTCGCTCGGTTCACGCAGATATCTGGTTGTGGAAGCGTTCCTATTGTGTTTTCCCAGTGTTCCCTTCCAAACACTAACAATCCTCCTTCTCCTCCCTGCTCCATGGTTTTGCTTGTGCACAAATCGTCTAATCTTTAAGGTAATTAAATTAATAAAACCAGTTTACCTGATTTCTTTTGCACTCTCTTTGACTGTATTATGTTTTTATAATTGTCCTTAGTCTTGTAACGACACCTTTACTGTTTTAAAACCCATAAAAATGATTTTTGGGACTTGGAACGGATTAACTATATTTCAATTAATTTCAATGGGGAAAATTCATTTGTAAAACGAGCATATCTTAAAATGAGCTCAGTCATAGAACGAATTAAACTCGTAATGCGAGGTTCCACTGTAACTGGGAGTAACAGTTGATGTAATGTCTTTGTGTAGGTTCTCAGTCATCCACGTCATGGTAATCCTAAGACCATCAGAAGGAAACTGGACTTCTCTTTTTGGTTCTTGAAGACATTTCCCCTCCTCCAAGAAGCTCCTTCAGTTCTGACTGACTGATGGGGAGTCCCAGATATAAATCACATGACTAATGGCCCAATAACAACCCGGGACTCACACGACTCGAGACGTAAATGGTTGTGAAACTGCCTGATCAGAATGAGTCAAGCTGTTAATGGTGCTGCAGCTTTCTGAGGAGGAACCTCAAGACCGCATTCTAAGTAGCTGATAAGTGGCTGTAGACTATATCCTCTGTTTAGAGATGGCTGTTCCCGTTTACCGTTCACTCCTCTCTCAAACCATCTGTCTTCTATGTCAAGAATGTAAACATTCAAGAACGGTGAGAAGAGGCCTCTTGGACGAGAGGTTAAATGTCCTGAAGAACTAAGAAGCTGTCTGATCAGGGCTGCAGGTGTAAACAGAGCAGCAGTGAACCAGCTTCTCTACTTTTCTCTCTTAATAATAGTACAGACACAGCTGAGGGTTCAGTGACTCTCACTGAACCCTCAGCAGCTACAACACAATACATGATACTGTATCAGAACACAGCCTTTCTCTATGGGTCAGAAGATATTCCAGCCCAGCACCGGATGGATTAATAGGTTTGGATAAAAAGGGTTCACTGAATCCCAAGCTGGTTTTTACAAATACGCTCTGACTTCTGCACTTCTTTTTCACTGCCCAAGCAGCAATAAACAGTTCAGTTATGAGGAAAACCACAGCTTGTGAAAGTTAACAGTGAGAAGGGCTCAGGTGGTAGAGCGGGTTCTCCACTAATGGTTGATGGTTCGATCCCCAGTCCCCCCCACATGCCGAAGTGTCCTTGGGCAAGACACTGAACCCGAAGTTGCTCCCAATGGCAGATTAGCGCCTTGCATGGCAGCTCGGTCGCCATTGGTGTGTGAATGTGTGAATGAGAAACACATTGTAAAGCGCCTTGGGTACCGCTAAGGTAGGAAAAGGTGCTATATAAGTGCAGACCATTTACCATTTACCAAAAGAGGCTTCTTTGAAAAGAGGTTAAATGTCCTCAAGAACAAAAAAGACTCTTACGATGGCTGCTGCAGTTTTACATGATCCAGTCTGCAGGAAATATTCTGTAGGCTTTGGTTAACTTTGGTACAATTGTATGGGCTGTTGCACTTCCTTTGAACACCAGTGTAGGTGGGACGGATTCCAAATACATAACGACTAACAGTGTCTCTTATCTATGTTTGAACAGTCTTTGGAGAACAGCGGAGGTCAGGGAGACTTCCACACACGTAATGCAACATAAACATGCGTGAATCTCACAATTTAGGTTTAGTTTCCAAACTACAAGCTGAAACATCATTGACTCGGTTGTGCAGATGTGTTCTCTGATACCAAAGCTGAAATTATAGTTTTACAACTTACTTTAATATCACTGATTGAAGGAGCATAGAGCATAGCGTCAGAGTTCTGGAAGAGTGTAAAAACAAAGAAGAGACAAACTGGGGTTTTAAATAATGACAGGTATAAAGAAGACACTGTAGATGTGGTGGTTTCTATGTACGGTATAAAACATAACCAAAGTATTATTTTGATACCTTCTCTCACCTCAATGGTCTTTCTCAGGTCCCTCAAACAAATCTTTAAATCTTCTGTTCCTTGCACGAAAGCATTTGCACACGTAGAAAGACTCAGGAGGCTTCAAGAGAAGAAAGACACGATTGCATGTTAATTATGAGATCGTAGACGTTTCTATTGGGGTTCTTTCAAAAGCAGACAACAGTTTGAAGCCTGCTGTAGATTCCCCTGTCCCATTGTTACTGTTTACTACCTATATACTATATTCAGCTGTGTATACATTCATAGGCGTCTTGGTAAGTCAGCCCTTCAAAGCAGAGGAAACTTTCCCAGTCATTTATAACCCTCGGGATGAGTTTATAGATGGAAGAATATGATTGGATTTCATGCTGATCTTTTGAACTTTATAGTCAGACACTGTTTATTTCCCGTTTCTTACCACAATGTTTTGTTATGGTAACATTTTCTCAGATTTGACTTGTCCTGTATTTGGTCAGGGGATGCACGGTGGCTCAGAGGTTAGCACTGTCGCCTCACAGCTAGAAGATCCACTGGTTCGCGTCCCGGTTAGGACGCCTGGGATCTTTCTGTGTGGAGTTTGCATGTTCTCCCTGTGCAGCGTGGGTTTTCACCAGGTTCTCCAGCTTCCTCCCACAGTCCAAAAACATGCTGAGGTTAATTGATGATTCTAAATTGTCCGTAGGTGTGAATGAGAGTGTGCTTGGTTGTCTGTCTGTATGTATAGCCCTGTGATGGACTGGCAACCTGTCCAGGGTGTCCCCTGCCTTCGCCCAAGTCAGCTGGGATAGACTCCAGCCCCCCGTGACCCTATAGAGGATTAAGCGGTGTATAGATGATGGATGGATGGATGAAAGATTTGCCACTACATTCCATCTGTTGTAGTTGGTTAGTACATAACCCACTGTCCCAATCTTCACAACTCACACATAAGGGCTGGATTATGTTCAAATAATTAGTAATTCATACTTCTGCACATGAGATGTGCTGTTGGATTGTTGATTGTTATTTAGATTTTGCAACGTCTTACTTTAAATTCTCCAAATGTTTGTCTGTGTTTTCTCACCTGGTGTGTTCAAGTCATAATTCTCCAATAAAGGCAATAAGCATGGGCATGGAACAATAACACGTCTGAATATGCACTGGATCACCAAATGTGTTTTAATAATTTTTAAAAAAACAACTGAAACTATGTATTCGTGACTCTTTTTAAAATGTACTTGGTGCTTAGAGTGACAGACAGACTAAGACATTGCTGGCTTTGGTCATTTAATGGGATTTATAGCTTGGCATTAACAAGAATACAAATATAGCCATCCTTATGCTTTGACTTGAATCCAATATGAAAACCGAGCGTGCTCAGGGAGACTTAGCCAGTCTATGTCCATCAAGCTATACTGTATGAGGAGGTTGATGCGCTGTAACAGGCGATGATACCTGTAAAGCTCCACACTGTGACAAATGTGTTTTTCTGAGCTCAGCTGCTTTTGAGAAGAGAAAAAAAAAACTGCACAGCATCTCTTAAGAGGCTCTTGGGAATCGAGCTTGAAGGGTTGGAGATAGAGTGAACTAACAGGGCACTTAGCTGCTATCTGTGGCTAAACAGGACTACTTCAGGATCTTATTCTCAGCAGAATGCTGCGTTAGGATGTCTGAAGGGAGCTCAGACCACTGCTCATCCTCTAAGTGGTTTAGATCTCTCCAGACATGACAAGGCCTCTCATCTAAACTGGGTCCTGGTCGGGGTCTATGGTGCAGACGCACACACTCAGGCACACATGTGATTCAGGCTGAGTAATGGAGAAAAGGAAGCAGACAGAGCGAGATAGGCTGGCTGATGGGCAGGAATAATACTCTCAGTTGGTGAAGTTCACTCCTCCAATTTCGTTCTGCTCCTACTCTTACTTTAGTTGTTATATAGTTAATGACAGCGAGCGATACTCGGCTACACTGGCAGCGGGCCCGGGCCGACACCAGGTTTAATTTGACAAGGTGCGGTAAATGATTGATCGAGACACAAGTCATATCATGAAATCAAGCTCGCCCTCAGTCGCGACCCTCCAGACAGGTTCAACCGACACCTGTGATTGTGTACTCGGCCTTTCAGGAGACGAGAAAGTCGTGGCTCCTCTTTCAGATGGGTCATGATGGCTTATTGTGTTTTCCCTCGAGGACAAAACTTGCAAATGATTGCAATTATTCAAATGAGTCCTGCTCAGGCCACTGGGGAACAGGGTCGCATGTGTGCAGAGCTTCCAGATAAAGTTTAAAGACCAGTGGGAGATGGATCAATTCCACTCTTATGAAGCCAGCAGCAGTGTTCAATAACCATAACTGTGTTAAAAAGAAAGTCTTAAAGCTATTTATAATGTGCTAAATAATGAGTTTTAGAAGAAGGTGTGTGCTGTTTCCTCATGTTTCTAATGTTTAGTAGCTGCTGCCTCCAGCTCCACCTTTCTCATATCTTTTATGAAAGTCTCCTTGTGTAGATGTCTGCAAGAAAGCAAGTAGGCATATTTCCTTTAAGTACAGTGCTAGAGTAATATAGTTGTTTATTCCCACTTTAAGCCTCTATTCATCTATTTTTAATTAGTCTTTGGTGTTTTTGTCTTTATTAGAGAGACGGAGCAGAGAAACAGGAAATGCGGGAAGAAGGACTGAGCCAGCAGGGATTTCAAAAAGTCATTTAGGTAGTTTGTCTTTTCAGCATGTTCATACAATGTTTTATAGGCTAGAAGATGGAGCATGAGTGAAATAAGCAGTCAACTTGCAGTGTACTGGTGATATTTCAGAAACATTGTAGAGCCAGCATAGAACAATTTTACAGTATTTGAGCTCACTCTAGGTGAGCTGGTGTGCTCCAGCAGGTGGAGGAATGAGTGCATCCACACATTCTAGATCAGTGGTCCTCAACTGGTCCAGCCTCAGGACCCCCTATGTCTCTATTAATAACGGTCACAACCCAAATTTTTGAAGTTTGCTGTTCCTGTTAACAAATGAAGGTTTATCTGGGTGTAGTCTCAACACATTTTGATACAGCCTGGGGAAATTTTGGCTTATTTTTTGCTCATTTTGGTATATTTGGACACTTTTGCCAAGTTTTGGGCATATTTTGTGCCATTCTGACAGATTCTGAGCACATGTTGGTTTATTTTTGGCATGTTTTAGCATAAATTTCTGCAATAAGTTGGCAGAACCACATCTAGAGGTTAATAGTGGGCAACTACTGGTGTCACCACCACTAAATATCCTGCTATTGAAAGCAAGCTGTGTCAGAAGAAACATGTCCTTTAAAATAAGAGACTTTATACCACTAGGTTTTTTTTGGGGGGGGCATGCTTCTGAGACCCTCTAAAAATGGCTTTGCGACCCACTTTTGGGTCCCGACCCACCAGTTGAGAACCACAGTTCTAGAGGAAGCAACCGTGTGGAGGGATATATAAGCCAATTCAAGGCAGGAAGGGACTATTTCAGTGGGGGAAAAAAAAAAGGTTGATAAAGAGAGATGAGTTTTTAGGGGTTTAATTAATGCCTGGAGAGGAACTTAAACATGATCCATACTTCCTTCAGTTAAAATGTGTTTGTTATTATTATGCTATACTGCTCCTTAACATGTAATGTTCCATCTGAAGTATGTTTTCCTGATAAAACTTTTTTTTAGTTGCTAAAAGCTCCTTGACTATGGTAGACAGTGTGTGCTGACTGATGAATGGACAAATGGCAGCCATTTGGGGCATCACAACTAGTCTGGAACTACATACTACCACAGACTACACTGCTACTACATGTTTCACAAGTTGTAATTTTATAAATATTCAATGACATGACTGAACCTTTAAGATACATCCAAGCAGGGTGTGTTTTTATGTCTCAAACCTGGAATGGACCCTCAAGTAAGGACTCTAGTTTGCTTAATATCTGTTTAGCAGCAGCTTATTTCCATGTGGCACCCAGAGCATAAAGATAACCCACCTGTGATCTCTAATACAGAGGGAATTGGGGCTTCTGTTTACATCAGACATATAATAAGTGTGTTTCAGTAATATTGTCAACAGAGGGCGATGTAGACTTATGAGTTTTTCCATGAATTCTGATATTATATACAGTATGAGCAACACTTTTCTCTTTTCTATGATTTTTATTTTTTTGAAACACTGCAATTCAAAATGTACATTTCTTTCTTGTTGCATTGTGTAACAGATCTGTAACAAATGCCTTCCTTCTAGCTGAGTTACATTACATTATAGTTTTCACCACCAGCATGCCCGGGGATAAGCAATGCAGCACATCACCTGGAGAGTTTTATAAAGACTGATGTGATTGCAGATCCCTGCTGTGCTATTGATGTTGTGTGAAATGATGTTTGGGTGACATCCCTCTTTACCTCTACTTAACTTTGCAGCTTCTAATGAGGCCAGCTGCTTCTGGAGGTGCCCTATAGGAGAAACTGAAACCTGCTGGCGCTGTAACAGTCATTGTCTAAGTTTATAGGACACTTCTATAGTTTCCCTTGCCCTCGATAGGTAGTGGCTCCAGTTACACTGATGGCGTCACACAATCAGCTCCCAACAGCTCTAATGAATTGTGTTTAATTACATCATTTTAACTTGAGTAAACTAAGACTTGGGGACTTGTGTTGTTTTTCACTCTTGTTTAACTGAGATCAGTTAGATGTGAAATGCTGCTCCTAATTATATGCTGATCACAACATCACAGCATGCAGCTTATGCAAGAGCTGACTGACTATGCAAGAAGCAGTCTAACTAATACAGAAGCAGTAGTTTAACACCTTTGGAAATGTGTGTATTAGCATTTTTGGCAAGCACTAATTTTAATGTTGACATCATGTGGGAGGGAGCGTAATGCCGTCTAGATCTAAACCAAGATAGCAGCTGCCAGTATTCTAGTGCTGCTGCTTATCTCTTGTTACTGGAGATTCCCATCGTCTGAATCAAACACTATATTTAAACATTTTAATACAGGATGTGTCACTGGCTAAAAACACAACGTTTACTCGATGTAGCACCATAGATGTTCATTTTTTGTATTAGATTACCTTTAGAATACACACTGGGTGACATGAAAAATCAGCTTTTGCTTGCTTTTGCCATCACATTGACACTTTTAGCACCAAATTTAATAAATCAGAGCTTTTCCATTTGAATCTACAACTGAGATGTTAAAGCTTTTTACAAGTGGGAAGCTGGAAATCATGGTAAGTTGGATATGAACATGGTATAATTATGATCAGGAGCAGAAAGGCAACCCAGGAATTTGTTGAACAATTCATCCTTAATTGAAAAAACACAATTAGTTCATTTACATTGTTTGTATTAGTGGAGTTTCATCACTCCATATGTTTGAGTGTACAGAAAGCAAAAGATTCTAATCATTTTAACCAGATAGTTTCTTTTATTATCATTGTTAAAACATACTTGTCATTCATTTTGGGGTTGCTTGTAACGCAACAATAAGCACGTTGAATGAAGTCAAACCTGATCTCATTAATGATGTGTTGTGCTCTAATTTACTTCACAGTCACACAAAAACATTCAGTAGTGCGCCTCTAATTGGATCTGTGCTGGTTTCTGCTTCCCACTCCTCCATTCTTTCCCTTTCAGAGCCATGTTCATCTGTTTGTTTGGATTGTGGAATATTTAATGAATCATTTTGATGCTGGGTTGCCTACCAAATATTACATGCCTGTGCTGTGAACTAAGTATAACACGAAAAAGAACTGATGAGTATTCTGGGGGGAAATGATTACATTTGCATGTTTATTTTACCCATCTACAGTCAAAGCTGACAGACATTATTCAAACACTAGAGATATGTAGCATGAACTTCTGTAAATGTTTGTTCATTTAGCTGCTTTACAGCAAAGAGCATTTTCTTTTTCAATCCATACTTTGGCAGCGCGATACATTTAACAAGTGTTAGATACAGACTGTGTGAGTGCTAGACACCTTTAGCCGTCATGCCAACTGTTACCTGCTATTACTGATGTCACCAGCTGTGTCACTACAGCTAAGATCAACTACTGAATATTTGTATATAGCAGGGGTAGCCAATCCTGGTCCTCGAAGGCCCCTATCCTGAATGTTTTAGATGTTTCCCTCTTCCAACACACCTGATTCAAATGATCAGGATCGTTATCAGGCTTCTGCGGAGCTTGATGATGAGCTGATCATTTGAATCAGGTGTGTTGGAAGAGGGAAGCATTAAAACATGCAGGATAGGGGCCTTCGAGGACCAGGGTTGGCTACCCCTAGTATATAGGCATTTGTATACCTACAGGTATACCCAAACTTCCCAATGGTCAGTCCACACCTGATTTATGAAGCTTAGCTAAAAACCAGGAGCAAGAACAACTACCTTGACTGTGTCCAACACTGGCAGTTACATGGTGTATCTTATCTATGCTGAACCGTTTAACTGTGATAGACTTGGATTCACATCAATAAGCCACAACATTAAAACTACCTACCAGTATAGTGTAGGTGTCTGTTGTGCCACCAGAATAGTTCTGACCTTAAAGAACATGTAAACAGGAATTCTGGGGGTGTCCTGTGATGTCTGGCACTGGGACACTGGGCGGTGGTAGAGCAGGTTGTCCACGGATTGCAAGGTTGGCGGTTCGATCCCCGGCCCTTCCACATGCCGAAGTGTCGTTGGTCAAGACACTGAACCCCAAGTTGCTCCCAAAGGCAAGCAGGCACTTTTCATGGAAGCTCCGTCGCCATTGGTGTGTGAATGAGAAACACATTGTAAAGTGCTTTTAGTACCAGTAAGGTAGAAAGGTGCTATATAAATGCAGACCATTTACCATTTACCTTTATGGTTGGTTGCCAGGTAGGGTTTGGGCTTGTTCTGGTGCATCCCATGGATAGGTGATCGGATTGGGATCTGGGGAGTTTGAATGCCGGATCAAAGCCATGAGTTTTTGTCGTGTTCATGGAGACATCCCCATGCAGTTTTTATCGTGTGGCGGGGCATATTGTCACGAGGGTGTGTACTCAGGCTGGAACAATGTTTAGGTAGGTGGCATCTGTCAAAGTAACATCCACATGAAGGCCAGGACCCAAGGCTTCCCAGCAAAACACTGCATAGTAATGAGATAATCATTAGATTTCGCTTGCTGACGTCAGCATTAAATAAAATCCAATAGCATGGTGAAAAGTAGGTGTGGAGGTAGAGGTGTTGGATGGGTCTGTCAACGTTCATGGAGGATGTAAATAAAGAGAAGCATAAATAATTGTGATCAGGGATTTTGTAAAAATGTTCAGTATTAACATCGTTGTTGAGAAACACATGTATACACCCCGACAACATTTTCTTTTTGATCGTCCCAATAGGTTATCTGAAGCATCCATGTTTTGTTCAGATGCACTTAAGCAGTCTGGACACCTGGAATCTGATGCCAGATCACTCAGCTTGAAGGACAGGCTCCCTTCCACCCCACCCCATTCTTTTGGACAAGTCACTATACCATTTTTCACATTTTAATGAGATGTTCAGCAGCAATGCTATAAATATCCTGGCTGTTTAAAGCTCCATTCTATATTTAGTCCTTTATAACGTCAATTAGCTGGCGGGTAGCTTTACGATCCTGGAAAATGATTCTCTGTCACTCAATACTGCATGTCAATAAGCTAAATGTAGGAGCTTTTTGCAGTCATCGCTCAGTCATTAGCCATAAATCAATGGAGGAGATTGACCAGTGGGCAACTTCACCTTGTATGACATCTTTTAAATGGATTGTCCTGTCAAGATATTTGGCAGGGTGGATGATGATCTGTGTGTGTATACCGCTGTGCATTGGCAGATTAGAGTTTAGGTAATGGAAACATTTTTCAGAGCAGTGGAAATGTTACTAAATTTAACAACTTTTCAAGCACCTCAGATGACTTAATTTTTCAGGAGCAAACAAACGCATCTGTTATTTTGGACTGTGGGGAGCAGCAGTGTGTTGACTCCCAAAGCTTGTGGTGCTACATCGATGCAGCTGATTGCAGTACGTTTGCGGTACCATCATCCAGAGCGATGTCGTGATCACAGGTAGCCCTGTCTGTCCTCTGAGAGCCAGTAGCTGTGGCAAATAGATTCATGTGCAAATTAATACAATCACCTGGAAACACGCTACTGTTTGATCAGCGAAGAGCCATACTTTCTTTGGAACTTTCAGCCCTGGTCTGGAGGCAGAACAAACCACCAAGACAGAGATGATTACGTTTTTAGTCAAGCTAGTATCGTGACCTGCCATTTAACAGCACCTACCAAACTGATTCACTAAAGTTCCCAGTGGATGACCTTTAGTGACTTCCTGTTGTGACCTTTTCTTGAAGGCCATCATTAGGTTGTAATTTTAGTTTCTTCACTTGAATATCTTGACAACTATTGGATGGATGTCCATCAATATTTGGTACAGGCATTCCTGAGCACTAGAGAAACGCCCTCAAGCCTCAGACCTTCTCATTTTATGTTATCATTTTTACAATCAGTGAAATATTTCCACATCTACTGAATGGCTTGGCACAAAATTCAAGTTAGACTTTAACTGTGTCTAGAGAATGAAGCCTGCCGACTAGTGATACCCTTTTCGTCTAACATCAGCTTGAGGTTGATGTTTAGACCTATGAGTACAATGTCTGGAAAATTATTGTTTAGAAATGCCAAGACATTTGGTACAGAATTTGGTCCTCTCAGCATAAAAATAGCCTCTTAGAGCTGCTGGCAACTTTAGATCTATGTCTGTTCACTGTACTGGTTATTCCTGATCTTGGAAATTCTGTCTAGGACATTAGAAAACAGATATTTGGCAGTATGGTAGATTGCCCTAGGAAGAACAGTAATGGTAGGACTTGCAGGTAGGTATTATATTCTGTTGTACCTTTTACCCTTTTACCAGGTCTCAGTCTCGTCTAATGTTGCTTTTTTTGACTGCATCCACTGAGGCTTAACTGATTCAGTAAAATTACTAGTGCAGCTCTGCCTCTAAGAAGTGTCTAAAACTCTCACCTGAAGGTAATATATGTAAATAGCAGTTTTTATCTGCATGTAAACCAGGGTTCATGTGGGTGTTTGCCTGTGCGTGCATGTGTCTTTGTGCTGCCCACATACAGCATTTGAACGTCACAGACCCACAGCACAGGTATTAATCCTGAAATCTTTCTCTTTCTCCCCTCTGCTGCTTGGACAGCTGCAGATATTCACTTCTTCCCTGGAGAATCTGATCCTCGCCTGCCACTGATGTCCTGTCAGTACAGGAGGTGTGATGGGAAATCCCACAGAAGCAAGTCTGACCTTATAGATCCATTTAAACAAGACATTTATTGAAGCTTATTTCATCTGACTCTGACCGCACACGGGACGTCAGACCTGGCAGACTCAGGAAACCATACAGTGACAGATGAATAGAAAGGGAGAAGAACAGAGAGAAATCAAAGAACACCGGCAGAGGTTAAGATGTTGGTCTGTGTGTCTGTTTTTGTGTGCATTGTGCAGAGTTAGAGGTGGTGGGGAACAACAATCCAGGGATGATCCATCCAGTGATAGGGAAAGGACAAGTTGCCACGGCAACCCTGCCTCCTGATCCCTCAGACCGGCTGGAGCTGGCAGAGAATGAGAACAAGCAAGAGACAGACCGGAGGAGAGGAAAAGGGGGGGGGAAGGCAAGGCAGCTTCGGTTGGCTGAAGTGCTGCCAGAGGTTTAGAAAACAGTACGGTAATGAACAGGAGGGATTGAGGGATCGCATAAGAAGCCAGCATCTCCGGAGGGGTGACCTCCTAATAGTTAGGCCATCTGAACCCTTCATGAACTGACAAGAACGACTGACAGTACACGCGCACACACACATACACACACACACACCCACACTGAACATTCAAATTCTCAGAGGTGACAGAGGGAAAGAACATACTGTACCCTTACAAACATAAACACAGAACTGGAACAACAAACCTGCAACCTGCTGCAGGTCTGTGCCCCCGACACACAGATAGAAACTCATAGTCATGTAGACCGCAAACTGCCCAGGATGAGAGACACAAGTGATATTTGATGGACTCAACTGTTTGAAATGCCATACATTCTCTCATTAATATTTAGTGATTCAGTATCTTTTCTACTGTATGACATCAATCCCTCCATCAATACTGCAGTGTAAGAATACTCCATTACAAGTAATAGTCCTGCATTCATAGTGAAAACAAATATCATCCCCCTATATATAATTTTGTGCGGCTAATGTGGATAAAATGTGACGAACCAGTTGATTTTGCATATTCAAAATTTACAGAGCAACATTTTCTTTCATTGGGAGTCCACCATTTACTCTAATTCTCTGTGGATATGTCATATTAAACAGTAATTGTATCATTATTAGTCTGAAAATATGAATTGGAATGGCTTTAAAGTTGCAAAATACAGGATTTTTAAAGGGAAATATAAACATAAAAACGCTGACCTGCTACACAAAGCTATAGTAGAGCCATAGCGTCCTTAGCAGCGACTGAAGTCAAACTCCCTATGTGTGTGTTGTAATCGGAGCGTCTCTGTTTTGGCAGCCTGTTCAACCACCACACGTGCATGTCAGTGAAAATTAGTGCATGTGAAGAGTGAAAGCGAAGTGACGAACCTAGAATTGCCAACTCAATCTGCAGCTCCCCTTAGATTTATCCCACAGCAAGATAAATGGGTCATAAGATGAAAATGGTAAGAAAGAATGGAGTCACAAGTAGACATTGCTTCATATTAAGGGTTCATAAGACAAAAAACAATCAGTCACTAGTTTTAAGGATTGGAGATGGATGCTACTTGGTTAAGTATTTTATTCACTACAGACTGTGATTATGAACTGTTAGAGGAGCACTTTTTAACCAACTGCTGCGATGACCAGAATAGAAATACAACAGGTAAACAAAGTCTAAATATATCTCACTCCTACAGCATTAATTGCAGTGCATCATCCTGCTACTCTAATGAAGTCTCAGTGTCACATGCGTTGTACTGAACAGCAATATGATCTTCATTTTGATCTCAGACTGAGAATCATGAGTCGTAGACTGACCTTACATCTACTTTTTAAGATTAAAACCTGTTTCCAAACTGAGTTCATGGGAGGAATAGATGCCAGAGCTCATATTGTTCTCTACAGTGACTCCAGAGAGAGACCAGAGGTGTGAAATTGCATATATTGCTTCAAATTTATGACTCTAATCTTGTCCAACTTTGCTGAAAGTAGGCTATATTTAAAACTGAATATTGCTGCCAAGTGAGTGATATTTTTGTAAGACTTTGTTCCAATATCATTGCTTAGATTCAAACACCAACTCACTATCGTTGCCAAAAGATGATTCATGTGACTTGTTTGTGGTTCTGTAGCTGGGGAACAGCCAGCTGCTCTCATAAATAGATGCAATTGTCACCATCTGTAATTGCAATTACTGCTTCATTTAATTACACCCATAGGTGTATGATGAGTGCAAATATCAGGTGTTTACATGTTGAGCTGTGCGTGAAGATCAGACAACACTGGAGCTTGGCTCCTCAGCTGTAATTTCACAAATGACAAAGGATTTCACTGAGGTCTCTTGACAGGAGTCATTATAGGGCAAAGAAATGCTAAAAGCAGAAACAGGACTGAGTACTATGCTCATGGGTTTGGTTGTAGGAACTGGCACAAGAATCTGATCTGAGACCTGGCTTGGGATTTGTGTTAATGATGGTCTGGAAAGCAACCTTCCATTTTACAAACTGAATTATTATTTATCTAGAAAGAGTTTGCAAGGCATGTCTCAGGCTTTGTGCCATGCGCTCTCATATATACACTAACAAACATGCGGGTACTAAGCATTAAGAGCAGCGTTTTAAAGTCCTTGCTGAACGGCACCTCAGCAGCAGTTTATAATGGCAATAGATGATAAAATAGCCCCATCTTATATTTGAGATTAAAAGCAGCCTGATAGAAGACAAGGTGTTGGCCTACCCTGAGGATGGATCATACCAGTGTTGCACAAATTTCTGGAGAGATGTTCTGCCACTCATCAGAGTTGATTCATCGCTGCTCTTTGCTGGAGGGTTTGTGTTGCTCTACCTTTCTCTTTGAAATACTACAAAGATGTTCTTTTGGATTCAAGTCATATGGCATACTTGGCAAGGTCACAGTTTTCCATTTTTCTTCTTTAAAAACTTATGAGTGGGAGTCATCTTGTTAGCCAGATATATATACTATATATATTTTTGCACTCTTTCAGCTTTGTGCTGTAAAATACTAAAAGGGTATTTTATCTTTGACAGCATCCATAGCATTTGACGCAATGCAATGTACTTCACACTGTCTGAGCTGTCACCCAAACTCAGATTTCCCTTGATAACCCTTGTCCCAAGTATGAAGCACCTACCCGTCTGTTTTTCAGAGCAAGATTGTGTACAGGAGGACTGTTGTGATTAGTGATACTATGGTTTGTTCTCTACCTCCTGATTACTGCTGCAACTGTGGTGTTCACAGATTCTTAGTTGCTCACCAATATTCTTCGATAGTCTCACAATCACATTTTTCAGTTCTTGTGATTCTTGATTTGAACTTGTTTTGTTTCTATGATTACAGATTTCCTAACTTGTGTGTTAGTGATTGAAGGTGTATTCACTTTTGTTGCATTCACGTTGGGGCCTGTATTTTCAGTATAGTCTTTCTAAAGTATTTGGATTGTTCATATGAGGAAATACTCCATTGTTCAGCTTGGAAATAATCCAATTGCCTTTCAAGGTGCTTCAAGTACTTGAAGGACTGAAGACATGAAAACTTTGACCTTTTGATGATGTTAACTGAAGAGTCAGTGCATCACCAATGTTATTATAATTAAGTATTTGACCAGCCGGTGTTTTTAATGCAGTTAAGAATTCATCAAGTCATTATGCCTCATTGTTTAGACCAGGGGTAGCCAACCCTGGTCCTCGAGGGCCCCTATCCTGCATGTTTTAGATGTTTCCCTCTTCCAACACACCTGATTCAAATGATCAGGATCGTTATCAGGCTTCTGCAGAGCTTGATGATGAGCTGATCATTTGAATCAGGTGTGTTGGAAGAAGGAAGCATCTAAAACATGCAGGATAGTGGCTCTCTAGGACCATGGTTGCCTACCCCTGGTTTAGACACTATGAATGCTACTAAAAACATTATGGCAATGTAACCAATAGTTGATATATTCTACAGCAGGGGTAGCCAACCCTGGTCCTCGAGAGCCCCTATCCTGCATGTTTTAGATATGTCCCTCTTCCAACACACCTGATTCAAATGATCAGCTCATCATCAAGCTCTGCAGAAGCCTGATAACGATCCTGATCATTTGAATCAGGTGTGTTGGAAGAGGGAAACATCTAAAACATGCAGGATAGGGGCTCTTGAGGACCAGGGTTGGCTAACCCTGCTAGAGTATTCATAGAAAGGATTATAAACCTCTTTAAATTCAGCTTTTAAAACACAATGCCCTAGTGTTGATTGCCACTGCAGCTTCCTGCCACTGTGTTTGCCCAGGTAGAAGGTCTTGAAGATCTCTTGCAGTCGCACCATCTGGTCAAAGATAACAGAGGCGTTACAAAGCAACTCCCAGTATTTTTATTGCACGGCAGGTTGTAAAAAATCAGCATGTACCAAAAATCCCAATATTTGCTCAGCACTAACCTCAGGAGGCAGATGCACTTCCATCGGGACATAGGTTGGCCAGTAGCCCATGGTGAGGATGTTCACCGTCAGCTCGATGTTGCCGGGAATGTTTTGGCACTGCATATACTACAGAAATACAAAAAACAAGAAGTCTTTTACACCTTTTGCACAATTTGTTACTCTCAGGAAACGGAATCTGTTAGTAGGTGTTTGAGCTGAGAGGCAGTGTTGGTGATGCACACTGTTTCAGGCAGTATGATCCATGAAGCCCAGTCTGAATAATAAATTAATTAATTTGAAAAGTAAGATTAAATTGGTCTCCATTTATATGAATATGTATTTATAGTTTTGGAAACTTTTCACACTTTCACACTGCTCTTGCTTTAAAATAATCTATAAAAAATGTGCGCCCGTTGTTAGATCACATCTCACTGCAGTGTTATTAGAAAGTTAGCCAGAGGTAACTATGCATCATTTGATTGGATGAGGATTACTGTAGCTTTTGTGTTACTGCTGTCACTTGAAATACATTTCTTTTTTGTATATGGGAGCGTTTGTGTGTTTGCTTTTATCTAATTTTATTGTAATTTTCATGTATTTATTATGTCTTACATGTCTAGTGTTTCAGTCAATGTGTATTCTGTTTCAACAAAGCAAATGTCCCTTCAAAGACAGTAAGACTGAGTCGACATTAAATCTGAGAATCTAGTTTTTTGTCAGCTGACCCTGCATCTTTTTGCTGAAGCTTCTCTAAAATGAGTGGAAATGATGCATTCTTTCCATGTTGTGCTGTTATCAGTCCAAACACGACTTTTTACAGAAACTCACTGTCAAATTAACCAACTATAAAATGTCACGTGAACATTCCTGCCCATTTAACCACATGTTAAATTTTACCTGTTTGAACTGCACCATGATGTCTTTAGAAAGCTCCATGTCCTTGAACATCCCCTCTAGTTTGCTGGTGAACGCCGCTCCACATTCTGAGGAAAAAGTCAACACGCATTCACCGTTAATGTCAGGATTCCCATTTGGTCATTTCTTTCACATTGTGTGTGTTTGTGTCCGTTAAGAAGTGGCGCTCTGATGGATTACACTGACCATGTTTCAGCTTTGACAACATTGATTTTTCAGCATCCACTGACGCGCTTTTTCCAACCAGCAACCTCTTGGCCAGATCCTTTTTGTAAAAGGCCTCAAAAACATCTTTTCCTGCAATGACAACACATTATTAATATCAGAAGAGACGGGGTAAAAACGGGGTAAAAGCAACTGAAACCAGTGATAATAGTAAATATTACCATAGATGAATCTAAAGATAATCATGATCTTATCCAGCATCTTCTCCAGTTCTTCATCTGTTGCCTCTTTGTTTCCTGCCCTTAGCTTTGAATCCACATGTTTTGCTGTGAACAGACGTACATTTACATTACTTCCTCTTGTGCCGACAGTGTCACAGCTATGATTGGGGAAAATGCTCAGTTACTGACCTATGAGCTCTGCGGGTTTGTTTGGCCGTTTGTTGATGAATGTTTCGAAAGCCTCCTTCATGGCATTAACAAATTTCTCATTCTTCATGAAGCACACGTCAATGATGTGATCCACCTTGTCTTTGAAGTCCAGCAACTCTTGCACCATTGTTTTGTCTTTTTCAGGATTGATTACAATTGTGCTTCCAAAAGCCTGGATGTTGATTTTCAAAACATTGGAAAACAACAGAAAACATTGTCAAAATATCCTGAGACCAAATATGTGAAACAACTCCTGAGAGCTCCGCGTCTTCAGGCTACATTTTATTTAATCAGGACTGAAGCTGCCATACCTTTATGTACTCTATCCAGTGCTGCAGGAGCACCTGAACACCCCCTCGCACTCGACTGAAGAGCTGATACAGAAGAGACAGATCCTGAATTCTGTTCTCATCCAGCAGGTGAGTCAGCCCTGCAAGTTTCCGACAGACAGTCAGAGGTCACTTTTAAGACACAGCATGTGGTGCAGAAAGGAAATACATCCTGGACATTTGCTTACTGCTGCGATGCTGTTTACATATGTAAAGTATTTACTGTCGTGTACCTTTTTGCAGAGTTGCAGTGAGATGTTCACCCAGCAACTGCTTCTCCACCGTGGCAATGAGGGGTTTTCTGAGAGGAGGAAGAAAGCTCAGGTTACACATGAATCTCTGTCAGTGTTATGTTGCAACCTGAATGCTACAGACCAACACTCACTGTGTGCTCTGGTCTAGATATGTGATTACTCTGTCGGCCTCCTCCTCCAAGCGCTTGTTGACGTGATGCAGATATTCTGGTACCTAAAAAAATGGAGGAAAACATTTAGAGCCGCACCAAGTAGTGAAAAGCTGACTTCACACTGTGTACAGATACTTGATCTCAACACTTTCTAACATGTTTTACATGAATCTTAAAAGTCTGCTTCCTCCTATAGAGCTAAATACGATCCTTTTAATCCATGTAGGTGTATTTAACAGAGCACTTTTTGAATCATAGGTAACAAAGTGCTTCACACATGACGGCTTTTTAACAGGTATCAAATCAAAATGATAACTTATAGGTCGCAAAACACATAAATAACATTCACTAAAAATATTTTTTAACAACACAAGACATGATGTCAAGGTGTCCACAAAGTAATGTTTAAGCATATGATTGTCAGCAAATCTGAACTTGAAAAAAGACCTAATAGATAATACTGACTTAATTGTCTTGTACTTTCTGGGTTGAATTAGTGTCACAGATATGAATTAATGTGATTTAGTCTTTGAATACTACCACAAAGATGTATAATAAGATATGGTGAGCAGGAAAATCTTGATTATACAGTCTCTTCATGTAGGGTTTAACTGACCGGGCAGTGACAAGGTTTGCGTTCTTTTCAGAAACCCTTTAACTTACATCTCAACAATAACTAACTGCCGTATTTTACCTCAATATTTGCAAACAGAAAAAGTGTTTACAGCCTTTAGGGAAACAAGAAGGTCTAAGCCGTCACCTCTTGGATTAAAACCAGAGAAAATAAAGATCACAGCGAAACTGTGTTTCAATTCGCTGCTTCAGGACGTAAACAGAGCTGCCAGTCGCAAAGTGAATGTTTTATATTCTTGTTACTTTAATCGAGCAGAAAAGGTTTTCAAGCTGAGATGAAAGTAAACCTTCCCTCCACATTTATCGCGCCTGACGTGCATTCTGATCCTCTGACGTTATAAACAGTGGATTCATATGTGAATTTCCCTCTTTTATGATGGATTTCTAGTTGTGGTTAAATGTGGTTGGTTTCTGTATACAAGTTTAACATCAGGACTAGATGCTGAGTCCTTTCTGTTTTATTTTGTGGTATAAAAAAAATCAAAACCTGATGCCTTATGCGGTAGAGCTTGACTGGAAATATCATATGTGCAGCTGCATATAAGGATTAATCTCAATGCTGAGAATCTACTTATTATATTCTTGTTGTATGAATTCATTGTTTGGTCTATAGAAGTCAGAAAATGAACATTATAACTTCTCAATCTGAAGATTAACTAATCAGGATGCTTGTTTTATCCAGGCAACAGTCCAAAACTCAAAGATACTCAGTGTACAACACAGAAAGGCTTCAAATCTTCACATCTCAGAAGCTAAAAACTGAGCATGCCTTGGAGTCCTGCCTGAAATACTTATTAGATTATCAAAATAGATGGCAGTTTTATGTTGATGACCTAACTGGCTAACTAATCACTTTAGCCCTAATCATGTGGTAGAATCACATTAAGTCAGCTAATCTCTGAAATAAGAAAAATACACATCAATAACCAGAATGTTGAGTGTCATAAATCACCTCTCTCTCCTGCATCAGCCTCTGTCCCTCTGCAGCGTACAGTCGATTAGTTTCCTCCAAAAAGCGCTGCTCAAAGGAGTCTTGATAAATCTGTCAGGAACAGAGAGAACGCAGGTTTCATTAAAACCATTTGTCAACAGGAAACTGACAGTTCATCTCATCAGCGTGCAGGTGATTATCTAAACAAAGCTGCTGCCAAAGCCACAATTTTCTCGTCGTAAAAGGACAAATACAAATGATCTGTGGCTTCAAGAACATATGTACAGGCTCATCACTGAATGTCTGGATCTTTATCAAGCCAACGACGAGCTGGTGTGTTACCTGCAGGTCAGAGAGCATGCTCAGCAGGCTCCTCAGCAGACTGCGGTCTATCGCCTCTCCGTTTCGCTCCCTCTCAATGAGCAGCAGGATCCCGTCGATGGTTTTACTCTGGACCTTCAGATCGCTGATGATGTAGAACCTAAACAGCTCCAGACCCATGTCCCTGCAGAGCACAGCAGCTTGTTCAGCACCCACTTGAACATCAATCAGCGTCATGCGATTGTAAAACAGCGACATCACCGATCACTCACCAGATTGATGGCAGCATTGAATTTTGTAAAACATAGGTGCGATCCAAAAACAAAAATATACTCCTAATCATGATCTGCAAAGAACGACAAACATTCACAATTAGAAAAAGAGCATAAATTACACAGTTAGTCTTTAGTTAGTTGCATTGTGTGAGTCTGAAGTCAGTTATTTTCTTTTCTGTAATATCTGAGAAAATAACTATTGTTCTGTGTTACAAACTGGGAGTATGGAGTCTGACACATGCAGCAACAGACCAACATGGAGTCTGTTGATTGGAAGTTCTTGCCCATGTCGGGCCACATCCTTCATGTATTTCTCTGTCTGATATGGCACACTGCTGGAGCTGCTTATTAAAGTTTTAGAATACTGCATTAAAATGTCCTCCTTTCTCTCTATGATTGGCAGTATAACCTACATAGGAGAGATGACGTGCAAAATGTAATTGTATCTGACAGTAAACACCATCTATTCCACTCTGAAGTCTAACAGATGATGTCTTCTGTCTACCTTCTCTACAGTCATTTACTCAATTCTTCTGTTTGTCTTGTTCTGTCAAAACCCAAGATGATGGTGTCTATTTACCAAGCAGGAGGAGACTAATGTAAGATAGCTGCATTATTGAAGGTACAGGGGATGAACTAGATCAGTGCAATAGCCTTCTACTGATGAAAAACAAATGTTCGCAGGACTAAAATTATAAAACATACCATTTGTCTGCAGTGATCTTGCCAGCACTTGTCAATTTTCTTCAGGAAAAGCACGCTGTCCAGGGCATCCGTAAGAACAAAGTTAAGTCAACAGCGAACTTCAAGAGCTTTACCACACGTGATTATAAGGCACGATCCACTTTAAATAACGGTTAAGATTTAGTGTCTGAAACTGTGAAGGATATTCTCTGAATTGATCAATTTGTGCCTTGATGTGGTCTTCACACACGGCCCTCAGCTGTTTGTAAAGCTTGGCAGATATCTTATGGGAGCAGAGGTTTTCGACAGCCTGAGGGGACAGAAGAGAAACAAAAAATGTCACAAACATGAAAACAGCAGAGCGGCCGCCTGCAGACTGTACATGCAGCGAGGCTCCTCTGAGAGCTCAGCAGGTGTGATGCGATACCTGGTAGAGCTCCTCTAGATTGTACTTGATTGAAGTGCTGTTCTGTATGGCCTCCACCGCCTCCTTCAGCTTCTGCCAGGTCTCCTGTGTGTAGTTCTCGGGCAACTTGGGCTTTTCTGCGAGCAAAACAAAACACAACGAGCTCTGACAACACTGTGAGCAGGACGGTGGACCTCGCTGGACCGATATGTGGTGTCACCGGGGGTCGCTGACGACAGCACAACGGCTATTTTAAAGCAACTGTTTGCGTCTATTTAGAGCATAGTTGGGTGAAAGTAACAGAAAATCATTCGTTATTACACATGAAATCACCTGAGATGTGCCTTCTCTCTCATTTAAACCTTACAACCACAACTCTCTCTTTTTAAGCAGCATGATTTTGCAGCATGACCCTAAACTGAGAGAACCTCATTCCCCCTACAGATTTTAAAGCTTTAACTCCTTTAATTATTTCTATTTACTCTATTTGTTGCTCGTCTATTTGTTATTTGTGTGTGCTCGTTGCATGGTTGTCTATTTATCTCATTAAAACTATTATATAAGTCACATACAGTTCAAATTATTATCACAATATTAATCTGGATATTTCCCAATACTGCAAAATAACTATTTTCTTCACCCTTGTAGCATTTATTTCTATACCGTGTGTCAGACGATTTCAGCAGCTAATTTTGCAAACTAATTTAGTCACAATATGGCTTTTTAACAATCTGATAAAAACTACATAATAAGAGTCGTGTTAAGTCACCATTATTTATGTAGCTGTTGCACTAAAGTGCTTTAATAAACTCGGCATTACAAATTAACCTAAGAAGTACAAATCTCAAGTGTTTTTATGATGTGAATTAACAAGATTAATTTAAATATTAAGGATTAAATGCCTACGAAAAATGATATAAAACACAAATGTACCTATGATAATAAATATTAAGGCTGAGACCCTACAGTATTATTAAACATAAGGCTGAGACCCTACAGTATTATTAAATATAAGGCTGAGACCCTACAGTATTATTAAATATGAGTCTGACACCCTACAGTACTATTAAATATAAGGCTGAGACCCTACAGTGTTATTAAACATAAGGCTGAGACCCTACAGTATTATTAAATATAAGGCTGAGACCCTACAGTGTTATTAAACAT